>CM031374.1:84050708-84284018 GCA_018208015.1 Medicago ruthenica | reverse complement strand
ATTTTATTTTTATTATTATATGTACCCCGTCATCATTATCATTAATATTATCATTATCCTTATTAATATCATTTGCTATTGTTTTTTTAATATTAATATTATCTTCCTTTTATCAATATTTTATTATTATTTATCATTTATCGTTATTTTTAATTAATAATATATTATCTTTTTCATCATTTAATATTATTATCTTTATTACTATTATATTACTATTTTTGTTTCCATTACCATTTTCATCATTTACCATCCTTGTTATTTTCATCATTTTATCATTATTGTTTTTATTATTATTATTATTATTATTATTATTATTATTATTATTATTATTATTATTATTATTTATTTTTTAAGAAAATACAAAAAATACAAAAAAAGGGGAGTTCGCACTGCGAAGTGGCCTTCGCACTGCGACCTCTGCGAAATTTCTGCAGAATTTTATTTTTTTGATTTATCTTGTTTTTGTTTTCATTTTAGTTATTGTTATTATTATCTATTATTGTTGTGATCATCAATTGTGGCTGATTGAGTGCACAAAGCAAGGATTAAGGTGTGACATTAAAGGTTGAGGAAAGAAGGATTTTCTTCCAACCTAGCATGTGCTCAAGCAAATTGACTGCCCTTGGTCAGTCCTCACCCTTCCCAATTGACCTGTCTCTCAACCTGAGCTTGCCAGCCAGCTGCTTGATCCCTTTTCTTCCTTCTTTCTCCACCAAAACCAGTCAAACTTGGATGGTTTTGCTTGCAAAAAATTTGTTTGGTGTGCCCTGTTTTCAGCTGTCTTTCTCCTCCCACACACCAGCCCACATGCTCTTTTTGCTTCCCCCAATCTCTCTGTACATGGCAGTACACGTTTTCCTTGCTTGACCTCCCAAGATTGCAAGGATTGATCCCAAGAATCACCTAATTGCAAGCTGCCCTGTTTTTCAGTTTTTTTCTCATCATTGCATTCTAGGTTCAGTTGCATTTGTGGCTGAAATCAGTCAAGGTCTTGACCCTTGGCACAAGGCAAAGTAACTTCTATCCTTTAGCATTAAATGCAAAGCAATTTAGCCTGGATTTAGCCCACAAATCAGCTAGGTTCTATAGATTTTTCCAACATTGCATAGATTTGGTTTTTGGCCTATAAAAGGGAATGCAAGGCATAAGGATCAGAGACCAGAAGAATACACAATACACACGAAATTTACACCGAATTACACTACATTGCAGCATTGTGAGAGTAGAAAAACAGTTCAACTCAAAGCAAAACCAATTAGAGTTATTTGTCCATAACCTCTAATCCATCAAGCAAGCCACTTCCTACCTCTTGCACAAGCATTGCTAGGAGTTCTGTAAGTATCCTAAAGTCCCTATATTTCATTTTGATTTGATGTTTGCATCTTTTGTTTTGTTAAATTTCATTTTTGTACAAAAAGCCCTTTTGAAACTCAAAAGGAATCTCAAAGTGACCAAGTGCTAAAACTGAGTTGTTATACTCCTTTTCTTCCAAATTTGCAAAGCTTTTTAACCCCCTTTAGGTTCTAAAGCTTGCTCAGGAGCAGTTTCTGAACTTCTGTTCAGAAACAGCTTCTGAGTTCAATTTTTCGCATACTTCGCAGAGCAAAGTAATGTTCGCAGAGCGACCATATCAGAACCTGACTTCGCAAAGCCAAGTTCTGGTTGCTCTGCGAAGTATGTAAAACTCAGAACATGAATCAGGTTTCAAAAGGCCAAATTTTTGGAGTTCCAACCCTTGATTCAGAACCTAAAGAGGGTTAAAATGCATTTTTGTTCAAACCATATCAAGAACTTTGCATGTCTTTGAAAATTTCACAAGTTCGTGCAAATTAATTTTGAGTAACTTGCAAAACAAGTTATGTTCTTAAATTTTCAAAATCAAGCTTGAGCAATAAGCTAAGTTCTTTTCCTTCAAAGCTAAACTTGAACAAACAACATTGTTCATGATTTTCAATCAAAACATGAACTTGAGCCGAACTTGCTCACTTTTAAACCAAACTCAAAATTGAGCCGAACTTGTGCATTTTCCAAACTTATGCATATTTTCATGATTTGTTCATCTTTCTAACCAAGTGTTTTGTCCCTTTGGGATTATCTTTGAGTTTCAACGAAACAAAACTTGAATGAAAAAGGAATGGCTTGACGTATGTCTCCCCAAACCTCGGTTGCACGAATGCGTGACGTATGTCTCGTCGTTCGGGTAATCGTCATTCCATTTTCATACGCGTCCAACGCATTAAAACCTTTTCTTGGCCCTCGTGGTCAATTTAAACCTTTCTTCGGTCCCCGTGACCATTTTAAAACATTTCTTGGCCCTCGTGGTCAATTCGAACCTTTCGCGCCTTTGCGCGCTCGTATTTTTAACCTTTTACGCCTTGTGCGATTTCCATCGCCTTAATGTGCGTCCGTTTTTATTTTTAAACTTTTATGCCTTGTGCGATTTCCATCGCCTTAATGTGCGTCTGTCTTTTTATTTTTAACCTTTTACGCCTTGTGCGATTTCCATCGCCTTAATGTGCGTCCGCCGTTTTATTTTTAACCTTTTACGCCTTGTGCGATTTCTATCGCCTTAATGTGCGTCTATCTTTTTATCTTTAAAACTTTTACGCCTTGTGCGAGTTCCATCGCCTTAATGTGCGTTCGTTTCTTTTATCATTTAAACGTTTTACGCCTTTGTGCGTTATCAAATCTTTTTTATTAAAACAAACCAACATAAAAAAAAAATTTCTACCAAAGAACTACGTACGCTTTGAATTCTCCGACTACCGGGAGATACGTAGGAGCAGGATCGTCATCTTGTCAAGCCCATTAATAAAAAACTTCTTTTTTCCCTTCGTATCATATTTTCTTTTTCCCTTTTTATATATTCAAACACGCAAGCAAAACTTTGAAAACATTTTAAGCCTAAGCCGACTAAGAGGTTCCCGTTGAGTACAACGGATGTGAGGGGTGCTAATACCTTCCCCTCGCATAATCGACTCTCGAACCTAAAATCTCTTTTTAAAGGTAATTTCGAACTTTTTTCCTTTTCTCCCCGAAAAATTAAAAGTTCAGTCGTGATTTAAAATTAGTGAGTCAATGCTTGTCAATAGCTTGATATCCGAAATTCGACGCGACAAAAATCATTTCACGTTTGGTTGAGATACTCATGGGTATTTTCGTCCGTTCACACGAAGTTTTGATGAGTCACCAAGCCACTTAACTAATCAGCACTGTCAAGTCAGCTAATCATTGATATGACTGTAATTAACTGGGTTGAGGGACCAATTTTTAAGTGATTAATAATTGCAATAGCTGTTTGAAATAGGCTTAAACGCACTTTTGACCCCCTAAGTTTCAAAGTGTAGCGATTTTGGCCCTCTTTTAAAAAAAATGGCAAAAGTGACCCCCATGTTTACCCCCTTTTGCAAAAGGTCAATTTTGACTTGGTCAAGCATATGTGTCATGCCACCTGTATATTTTTTAAAATTTTATTTTTTTTTAGGCCACGCGTATAATTAACTAATTAAAAAAAAGACAAAACTCAGGATAGGCACACGTGCGGGAACAACCTTTCATTTTCTAGGGTTTTTCCCCCATTTTCCCCCAATTCCTTTCAGAAACCCTTATCTTTCCCTATTCCATCGTAACATAATTATTCATCTCCTTCATCGTTACTTCATCTCCTTCATCGCAAACAGAGAAGATATCAATTGTTCGCCGTTCGCCGTACTGGTTTCGTTCGAACGAAGAAGATGAAGTGGGCAACGGATGCTTAGATGCTTGAAAGGTGTGGTGAATCTTCGAACGGCAAAAAGAACGTGGTCCCAGAAAAGATTCCCGACAAAAATGTATCAAAGTAAGTGAATATTTTTTTGTTTGTTTATTGTTTGTTTTGGGTTGGTGGAACATTTGTCTTGCCTGATCACACATTAAATCCCAAACATGTGACTCCATGGGTTTTGCCTACTCAAACAACTGCTGCTGCTCAATCATCCAGGAATCCTGCACCAACAACCTTGTTAGATTTTGAGGATGAGAATGGTGATTCAGAGCAACTAGAGAGCCCAAACTTTTCATCTGAAGATGATGTTGGTAAGAAAAAATTGAACAAGTTTGTTTTGAATGATAATAAGCAAGTTAAGTATGAGGTAGGTCAGGTATTTGCTACTGCTGAGTTAGTTAGGGCTTCTGTTAAAGAGGATGCTATAAAATCTAGAAAAAATGTTTACCTTAAGAAGAATGAAGAAAAAAGAATTATTGTCAAATGCATGCCTGGGTGTCCCTATCATATGAGGTTTAGTAGGACTGAACCAAATTCATTTTATGTTCTTTCTAGGTATAGGTCTGCTCATAAGTGTCATAGGACTGGTAAAGTTAAATTATTGAAAACAACTTTGTTGGCGAAGAAAATTGTTCCAATTCTGAAACACACATCAAATATGACACTATAGGGGTTAAGGGAAGAATGTAAGAATAGGTGGGGTGTTCATTTGAGTAAGTTTCAAATGTATAGGGCAAAAAACAAAGCTTTGGAAATGATACATGGTGCCATAGATGAGCAGTATTCTCATCTTAGAAGTTATGTTGAGGAACTACTTAGGAGTAACCCTGGGAGTTCTGTAAAGATAAAGTGTAAAGTTGGACTTGGGGGGCCAGTTTTTGAGAGGATGTATGTGTGTTTCTATGCAAGCAAGAAAGCTTTTGTCACAAGTTGTAGACCATTGATAGGTCTAGATGGGTGTTTCTTGAAGGGTAGGTAGGAAGGACATTTGTTGTCAGCAATTGGAAAAGATGGAAATAACCAAATGGTGCCTATTGCATTTGCTATTGTTGAGGCTGAAACAAAAGAATCATGGGATTGGTTTCTTGATCTTTTGCTATCTGATTTGAATGGAATTCAATATAAAAGACGGTCTTTTATATTAGATCAACAAAAGGTAAAAATACTTAGCTTTGAAATGTAAATTAGTTTGCTTTGTTTATGTTTTATAGTTTTAAACTTATTAATATTTGAATGTCTTATTTTCTGCAAGGGCCTGGTTAATACTATTGCTGCTACATCAGAATATGTTGAGCACAGAGTTTGTGTTAAGCACTTGTATGGAAACTGGAGGAAGAGACACTCTAGAGAACATTTAAAGGAAGCTTTGTGGATAGCTACTAGATAAACCACTGAGCCAGAGTTTAAGAAAGCTATGGAAAATCTGAAGAAGTTGAGTGAGCCTGCATGGAAAGAGATGTCTGAAATGCCAGTAGGTATGTGGTCTAGGGAAGGGTATAATACATTCACATGTTGTGACCTACAAGTCAACAACATGTGTGAAGCTTTAAATAGTGCCATTACAGAATATAGGGAGTATCCAATCATTTCTCTTGTTGAAGGTTTAAAATTTTACTTAACCAATAGGATTGTGAGACTGAGAGATTACATGTTAAGATATGAAGGTGATATATGTCCTAAGGTATGGAAAATATTAGAGAAAAATAAGAAGGAAGCTAGGAGATGGTCACCAAACTGGTGTGGGGATAGGGATTACTCTAATATCTCTGTGACTGATAGTATTGATAAGTATGTTGTTAGTCTCAAAGATAAGTCATGTGCATGTAGAAAATGGGATCTCAGTGACATACCTTGCCCCTATTCTATTGCTTGTATGTGGTTTAACAACCAGAATCCAGATGAATATGTGTCTCATTGGTACAGGTTAGTGTTACAATGATCAATTTATATATATGATTTATTAAGATTAATATCTTTTACTAATTAAACATTTTTAAACTTTACAGAAAAAGCACATTCTTATATTGTTATGGTCATTTAATACTTCCTTCAAATGGACCCAAACTGTGGCCACAGGTGGATGTTGAACCTATCTTACCACCTTATGTTAGAAGAGCTCCTAGTAGACCAAAAAAAATGAGGAGAAAGACTAATGATGAACCAAAGTCATCTGGTGTTGGTGGGATGAAGAAAAGGAACCAAGAAACTGTGAGATGTAGAAGGTGTAAGGTACTAGGACATAATCAAAGAACATGTGGGGGCAAGACTGGTGCTGATAGGATGATTCCAAAGGGTGGGAATAAGGTAATGTCATTGTTGATTCCAAAGAACTTGTGTATATTATTGTTGATTTGAAACTAGTAGTGATTGTGTTTAACTTGTGTGTAGACAAATACAACTGTGACTCAACCAGATAATGGGAAAGGCAAAGGAGTGGCAACAGGTACATCAAAGAAGAAAGCTAGTAAGCAGTCACAAACTGTTGGGACACAAACTGATGGGAATCAAGCTGCTGGGAGTCAAGTTGTGACACATGTTGCAAGCAACATACCTCCACCAGCACCAGCTCCTTCCAACCCTGCTGCTACAACAGGTCCTGCAACCAACATACCTCCACCAGGTCCTTCCAAATCTATTGCTAGCACATGACCTGCAAGCAATATGAGTGGTGGGAGCCATATTGTTGGTGATGCAACTCTGTTTGTGCCAAAGAAAGAACAGGACATCAGGATTGAAGAGGAAAGTGGATGAAATTGGACAAGTTGGAACTCAACAATCTGTTAACAAGAACTAGTTATTTTTAGGACAAGAGACTTATGTTATTTTGGCATGTAATTCATAAGTACTTTTTTCAAATGTTTTGCTAAGTATTTTGCTTTGTTGGTCTAGCCTTTGCTACCTTTTTAAACATTTTCTGTGGTATTCTGTTTTGTAATGCTATGTGGACCTTTTTGGTGTCTAACAAATCGGCATGTACTCTTAAGTACACTTTTGGTGTTAATGCTAAGATAAGTACTTTTTATATCATATCTTTATTAGCACTTTTTAGTTAAAAACACAAACAAACAGGGCTTGGTGTCTAAAAACACAAACAAACATTTTTTGTCTAAAAATAGGGCTTGCAATATTAACACAAACAAACAAAGACATTTCATTTCATTACTTCATCACAAATTACATCAAGCTAAAACAATACATAGTGTTTCATAACAAATGACATTAAAAAGACCTAATCTTTCCCTCATTTAAACACACTTATAGCAAACTACAGCTACAATCAAGAACAACAAAATCCTTAAAACTACAATCACATTAAACAAACTTTTTTCCTTCTTCTTCAAATCATTGTTTTTCTTCAGCAATCCTCGTATGATTTTCTTCTGTCTATCAGGAACTTCAGGATCAAACCAACAGAAGAAATTGCATTTTCTTCTCTGGAAAAATCTTTCACACCCATGAAATCTCCTTCTTGGGTTTTCATCTGTCCAATCAGTCACCAAAGGAGACTCCACACCATAGTGACAAACAAACCTACTTTTCTAGAAATGGGTAGAAAAAGGTGAAAGGAGAAGAAAATGAAAGAAGAGATGAAGGATTGGATTGGGTATTAAAGCTTGGTACATGTATGTTACCGTTGGAAGAAGAAGCAATGTTCCCGCATGTGTGCCTTTCCTTAGTTTTTTCTTTTTTTGTAATTTGTTAATTATACGCGTGGAATAAAAAAATAAAAATTTAAAAAAAAATACACAGGTGGTGTGACACGTATGCTTGACCAAGTCAAAATTGACCTTTTGCAAAGGGGGTAAACATGGGGGGTCACTTTTGCCATTTTTTTTAAAAGGGGGTCAAAATCGCTACACTTTGAAACTTAGGAGGTCAAAAGTGCGTTTAAGCCTTTGAAATAATTAGTAACTTTAGGGACCAAACTTCAAATGAGTCATATTTGTAGGAACTAAAGGTATAAATAAGCCTAAAAATTATTAATTTTTTATTAAGATTGGACATATTACATTTCCTAATATGCTTGTAAAAATTATACTTCGTATTCAATTTGTTGGGCAGAACACATGCCACCGAAAAAAAAAAGTACATTTCTTGATATTCATTAGGAGTATAATTTGTCTTTTTAGTCTTGTCCATTTACCTCATTAGAATTAGGTGGGGTTTAGCATGGGGAACATTAATTTTATCATGGACTGCCTACTGTTGTACCCTAATTTTGTCCAAGTCACTTCCTAAAAAAAATAAAAAAAATCATCATCATGCAAAAAAAATCAAAAATCAATTTTCATTTTCTTTTTTTAATAATAAAAAAAGGTTTTATTATTATTTTTATTTATCTTTCTTTTATTATTATTATTATTATTATTATTATTATTATTATTATTATGTTTTGTTTTTCTCAAAAAAAACATATAAAAAAAAAAACAAAGTCAAAGAAGGCTGCAGCCTCTTCTCCCTTCCTTTCCGTTTTCTTTCTTTCTTCTTTGTCAAGAAAGAAACAAAGTCAAAATAAGCTGCAAGCTGCTGCCCCTGTTTTCCAGCACCCCCTCCTTGCCGTTTTCTCCCATTTTTCTGTCAAAACAAGTCAAAGAAGGCTGCAAGCTGCTGCCCCTGTGTCCAGCGCCGTTCCTTTCCTGTTTTTCTTCCCCAAATCTTCAAGAATCAACCCCAAAAGCACCACAAGTTGCAGGTAGCACCCTGCTTTTCCATTTTCTCCATTACCCTCTGTCAGAATTCAGCCCCTACTTGTCCAGAACTAGCCACAAGTCTTCACCAAAATCACAAGGCAAGGTCACTTCCTTCCCTTTTCAATAAATGTTAACCAAAGTTTTTGCCATAGCACACAAAAAGGTCCAGCTTTCAAGGGATTTCATGATTACTCATGATCACAAAATTGCCTATATAACAGGGACGAAAATGAATGAAAGGAGAGGACTTTTCAGAGGCAGAATCAGAAAACCAAACAACAGCAAAAATCATAACAAAACCTCCAAAAAGAAAGAAGCTCTGTTTTTTCTGTTTTTTCTTTACAAACCACCACAACAAATCAAACAGAATCAAAACAACAACTAAACCACAAAGAAACATCACACAAAGAGAGGAGAATAGTAACAAAACACCATTCTGTTACTGTTCATCTTCTCCATCACTTCCATCTTTAAAAAACCACAACCACCCAAAAGTCCCTTTCATTCTTTTGTAAATTTGAAGCTTTGGCTAGGAGTTTGTAAGTATCTTGAACCTTTCTATCTCCTTTTTCGCATTCTGTTTAAGTGTTTGTAGCTTTTCTAAAAAAATAATGCATTTTTCATCATAAGTTCATGGGCATGACTTGAGGCCAGAATATATTAGGTTCTAGGACATCTTTTGGCAGATCTAAAACCACTAGGATGTAGTATTCATGGCAAAGATTACAATGGTATTTTTATTTTTGTATTTGGTCCAGTATTGAGTGAGAAATTTAACTTAGAAGTTGAGAGAAAATCACAGAACTCTGTTCTGCTGTCCTGCTGTTCCTGCATTATTTTTCTGCATTTTTAGTCATTTTAACTCTTTTTTTTTTGCACTAAAAGCATCATTCAAAAACCCCAAGAAACCACAAATATTACTAATTACCAAAACAGAAGTGGATTGTTTCTTTTTCTTACTGTTTTTTTAGACTTTTTACCCCTGAGGTTCTGAAATCAGAAGCTGAAATGAGGTTCTGAAGTGCTTCTGAACCAGCTTCTGAACAGTGTTTCTGAAGCAGCTTCTGAACAGTGCTTCTGAAGCAGCTTCTGAACAGTGCTTCTGAAGCAGCTTCTGAACAGTGTTTCTGAAGCCAGCTTCTGAACAGTGCTTCTGAAGTCAGCTTCTGAACAGTGCTTCTGAAGCAGCTTCTGAACAGTACTTCTGAAGCAGCTTCTGAACAGTGCTTCTGAAGGCAGCTTCTGAACAGTGCTTCTGAAGGCAGCTTCTGAAGCAGCTTCTGAACAGTGCTTCTGAAGGCAGCTTCTGAAGCAGCTTCTGAACAGTGGTTTTGAAGCACCTTCTGAAGCCGTACATTTTGCATTCAGAAGTCAGTTCCTGCTTCTGAAGGTTCAGAACCTGGGCTGAAACTCTTTTATGGCCGAAACTCATTTTTATTCAAAGAGAAAAATATAACAAGTGTTAATGCTTTCATTTATAGTTTATACACTCTATTTTCAATAATAAACTTGAGTGAAAAAGGAGTGGTTTGACGTATGTCTTCCCATTCCCTGGTTGCACGAGCACTTGACGTATGTCTCGTTGTTAGGACAATCGTCATTCTATTTTTCAAAATACAAAAAAAAAAAACATAAAACAAATCCAACACACCAAACTAATTCTTGGCCCCCCGTGGTCAATTAAAATTCAAATCTCTTTTCACAAAAGCACGATGTTTTATCAATTCTAACACGATACAAACAAACGCTTAAGCCTCCCACGCGCGAGCATACAAGCTACGTTTAACCGCTAGAATACGATCAAAAACATTGCTCTTTAAAATCGACCAACAAACAAACATTTTCTACCAAAGAACTACGTAGCTTTGAATTCTCCATCGCACCAGGAGATACGTAGGAGCAAGATCCCACTCTTGTCAAGCACACTAATAAAAAATACCTTTTTTCCCCCTTTCTTTTTTCCCTTTGAAATATTAAAACGTAGCAAGCAAACCTTTAAAAACACTTTTAACCCTAAACTAACTAGGAGGTTCCCGTTGAGTACAATGGATGTGAGGGGTGCTAATACCTTCCCCTTGCATAATCGACTCCCGAACCCGTTAATGGTTGCGATGACCATCTTTTCCACATCATCAAGGGTTTTATCAACGTTTCCCTTTAAAAATAAAACTTTGGTGGCGACTCCGTAGTCATTCCGAATGTTAGTACGCTCGAGAGTTTTTTAGCGACGCAACAGCTGGGGACTAACTGTGTTTCTCACTAGCGAGTCAAGCTTATCCTAGTTAGTTCTTAGGTTAAGTGTTTTTTGTTTGCTTGCATGTTTTTGTTTTATGTCTTTATCTTCTTTTTTCTCTCGCCTCTATATCTATGCTTCATTATGCTTTATGTTCATATTGATATGTCAACTATGGGTTGTCGCATGAGTGAAGCTCTATACCCGAGCTTTGAGAAAAACTTAAGATAAGATGGTGGTTGCGTAGTGTTGACCTTCCTGACGTATGTCTTGTAAGGTTGGCATGAAAACCCCGCCTAGAGTAGATTCTCTTGGAAGCGTTGTTGTCTTGCGAGTATTTGCAATGACGGCGATACTTTCTTGTAGAATCCATGACTTCGGGGACATTTTTAAACCAATCTAGAACCTACATGTGAGAATAGGGGGATTATTGAACGTTCCTACTTCGGTAACCTATGCCTTGACCTCTTTTAACCATACCCCTGCATGCCATAACATTTGCATCCATGAAAATAATTTTCGCATACACATTTTGCTTTGTAGGGAACTAAAACAGGCAATCAGTGATTAGCAAAAAGAAATATGGCTTCCGAAAAAAGAAACACCCTTGCTCTCAAAATTAGGTTCCTAGAGTAGAAAGTCTTCTAGCTTTGAGTAATCAACTGACAACAATTAACAAAAGTAGCTTCCAAGCAAATTATGGGTTGATACTTGACCTCCTACATATGAAAGTGGACGCAATGGATTTGACTACGCTGACTCAATTCTATGATCCACCTCTCAGATGCCTTACCTTCCAAGACTTCCAGTTAGTCCCGACTTTAGAAGAATTTGAGAAGATTTTGGGTTGTAGTTTGAAGGATCTTGAGCCTTACCTCGGTTTGGGAGAGGACCTTACACTAGAAGCAATCGCCGAATCTTTACATCTTAATGTCAAAGAAATAGCACCATACTTGGAAACCAAAGGGAACACTAAGGGATTCACAAGAAAGGTTTTGGAGGCCAAAGCTCGAGACATGTTGGCCAAAAAAAATGAGAAGGCATTCAACGCAGTACTGGCTCTCTTGGTATATGGGATAGTTCTCTTCCCTAATATGGATGATTTCGTAGATCTTCCAGCTATAGGGGTGTTCATGACTAAAAATCTTGTTCCTACACTTTTAGCTGATTTCTGTCACTCTCTCTATACTAGACATGAAAAAGGGAGGGGAGGCACGGTTTCCTGCTGTGCTCCTTTAGTGCAAATCTGGTTAATGTCCCACATGCCAAGAAGGCGGGATTTTGTGGAAAACCAAGCTGGACTCAAGTGGTCGCAAAGGATGACGGCTCTCACCGAAAGGGATATCCATTGGTACTCGCGAGAGTTAGAGGATCCGGAAATCATTCTCAGCTGCGGTGAATTCCCTAATGTACCTCTCATGGGCACTAGGGGATGTATCAACTAT
This sequence comes from Medicago ruthenica, assembly GCA_018208015.1. Taxonomy (NCBI): domain Eukaryota; kingdom Viridiplantae; phylum Streptophyta; class Magnoliopsida; order Fabales; family Fabaceae; genus Medicago; species Medicago ruthenica. The sequence continues at coordinate 84,271,886 of CM031374.1, read as the reverse complement.
AACCCGGTCCTCTCTCTCTCTCCGCCAATTGGGTTATCCAATGGAAAATAAACCCGACGATCTTTTATTGGAAGCTTTCTTTCTAAAGGAAGGAGATAAGGACTTTGCGCTGCTAAGAAAGATCCGAAGAGCTTGGAGTCAAATACACAAGAAGAAGGTTGGTAAAAAGAATTGCGTAGCCAAACCTCCCTACACTCAGTGGGTGAAGGAAAGAGTCAAAGTAATCAAGCTACCCTTTGCGGTTGTAGACCCTACTAGACCTCTGTCACCTAAGCCAATTATAACTATTCCTATTGAAGAAGCGGAAGAACTGAAAGCCAAGATTCGAGAACTCCAAAGCAAAAATGAGGAGTTAGAGTCAAAACATCATCAAGCTTTGGGAGAGATCGCTAGAATGAAGAGAGATCAAGAGGAAACAACAAAATCTCTCCAAGGATGCAGAAAAAGGTTGAGGGTCTCCGAAGGGAAAAGAGAGTGGATCAGGGGTGGTTTGGTCAGTGCAGACGCCAATCTCATAGCCAAGGATGGGGAGTTGGAGAAAGTCTTGCATTCCAACCAAGAATTGAAAAAGTTTGGGGAGTTAGCCATTGAAGCTCAAAGGAAATGGAGGTTGAAATACCAAGAGAAAAACCAGCAACTCCAGGAGGTCGTCAAGGAGTATAAAGAGCGGCTACAAACCGAGAGCATCCAAAGGCAAGAGTATGAGAACCTTTTCATCAAGCAAAGCTAAAGCGCAATCATCTCGAAGCCAATATCAGGAGGTATGAAGAGTATTTCGGCCGGATTGCGAGAGAGCACGAGGACCATATTTCACGACTACATGATGAGCTTAGAAATGCAGACACTAAATTGGCTCAACGCAAGGAGGTGCTTAAATTTGTGTGGCAAGACGTCGTCAGATTAAGTGAAGACTTCACAAAATTGGTCTCTTTCTCAAATGCGGTCATTGCCCAACTCCCGAGGAAGCTAGCAAAATCCGAAATGGTTATGCCTTACTATGACATCCTTGAGAAAATCCAAAAATTTATGAAGTACTGCAAGGACACCGTGGACTTCTATAAGGAAGAAATAGACAAGGCTGAAAAAAGAAAGGCTGTTTGAATTGTATTTTCATTAATTATGCCGTGTACTGTACTTTAAATGTTATTCAATCAATGAAATTTTTTGAAGCAATGTTAATTTCTCGGCCTTTAGTATTTCTGATTGATTATAATAACTGTGCGCCTGAAATTTCCTTCTCAAAGCAAAATGAAAAGAAACATGTTTTTTCATATACATTGCCATGCATTTTAAAGAAAAAACACTCATATCATTTCCCCCAAAACTCCAGGAAGGAATTTCATCATAGCCAGGAAGCCCAGAAAGCAATTGGCCCAAGAGCCTGTTCTCCGACACCCCCACGGGACGCATGCTAACCATCAAAGGATCATGGATAATTTAGAGCAAAATCAGATTGTATTGAGAGGGGAGGTTGATGCAATGAAAGAAAAAATGGATCAGCTGCTAGAGCTCATGCAAGCTCTGTCCAACAGGGAAAACAACTCTCGCCCAACCGAAAATGCGGCCAATGTATCATGGCCCCCATACGGTCTTCCTCAGGGTTATACCCCTCCTGAAAGTGATAGCCTTATTCCGCCTCCACCACCACAGGTTACCATACCAATCAGGAACGAAGAGCATCATCCCCAAGGGATTTCCATCACTCAAAATGAGAATGTCTCTCCCCGCCATGCTATCGAAGATGCCTAGCTTAGACGTTCTGCTCCCAACAATACTCACCAGGACATCGAGTCCACTCAGATGTACCGTGTCTTGGAGGAGAGGTTGAAGGTTGTTGAAGGATTCAGCGCATATGGGTACAATGCCTTGGACATGTGTTTGGTTCCCGATGTGGTTATTCCTCCAAAGTTTAAAGTACCAGACTTTGAGAAGTATAAGGGTATCCACTGCCCCATAAATCACCTGCGAATGTTTTGTAGGAAAATGGCTGCTTACGCTACAAATGAGAAGCTTATGATCCATGTGTTCCAGGACAGTTTAAGTGGAGCATCTTTGAATTGGTACATGCAGTTAGAGCGCACCCATGTCCAAACATGGAAAGATCTGGCAGATGCTTTCTTGAAACAGTACAAGTATAACTTGGACATGGCTCCCAATCGGATGCAGTTACAAAACCTTACTCAAAGGAGTAACGAATCTTTCAAGGAGTACGCTCAGAGATGGAGAGAATTGGCAGCTCGTGTGCAACCACCACTGTTAGAGAGAGAGCTTGTTGACACCTTCATGGGCACAGTGCAAGGCCCGTACTATGATAAGATGGTGGGAAGCACATCATCAGGCTTCTCTGACCTGGTCATAATCGGAGAACGAGTGGAAGATGGATTGAAGAGAGGAAAGATTCAAGGCCCTCCCGATGCTCAAAGTGGAGACAGGAGATTCCTCAACAACCATCAAAAGAAGAAAGAAGGGGAGACAAACGCTGTTTTGGTAGGACCACCTCGGGCGCCCTCAACTCAGATGCCTCATTATCAATATCCTTATGTGGCAGCAGTAGCTCAGGGGCAATATCTCTATCAAGTAAGCCCCATGACTCCACCTCAACAGCCGGCAATGATACCTCAGGAAAATCAGCAGTAGCAACGAAACATGTACCCACCAAGGAATCAATCAGGCCCGAGGAATAACTATGAGAGGAAAAACGTGCAGTTTGATCCCGTGCCTATGCCCTACGGTCAAATCCTGCCTTACTTAATCCAGAAATGGATGGTCGAGCCAAAACCACTGCAACCTGTAATGCCACCATATCCACCTACTTATGATGCAAATGCTAGATGTGAGTACCACGCGGGATCACCGGGGCACAACATCGAAAGTTGTAAAGCTTTCAAGTACAAAGTCCAAGAACTCATGAACCGGAAGTTGCTGTCTTTCAAGGAAGAAAACCCGAATGTGAAAAATAATCCATTGTCGGGACATGTGGGTCCATCTGTGAACGCAGTGGAAGAACTCGAAAACATTGGCCCGATCAAAGAGGTGATTAATGTAAAGACTCCTATGTCGGTCGTATGAGAGAAGTTGATTGGTTATGACTTGTTTGAGGAAATGCATGCCAGTTGTGAAGCCTGCATGATAAATTCGGACGAATGTGAAAAGATGAAGAAATGCCTTCAAAAGTTGATGGACGAAGGCTGGGTCCAAATCGGCTATTCAAAGGATAGCACGGACGTTTCTACTTTGGAGTCTCAAGACCCAGAACCTATTGAAATCCCATATCAGAGAAATGAGGTACAAATACCGGTAAATCTCATAGTATTCCATGTACCTGCGCCTTTTTCCTTTGAGAGTACCATGGAATTACCAGCCCGTCGCTTATATGGAAGGCAAGCCATTGGCAAACATAGAATCAAACGTCACTAATATTACCGGCGTTGGAGGTATGACAAGAAGCGGTAGATTTTTCGCTCCAGAGCAGCTCGGAAAGACTACTGCAGAACCACCGAGGGCACCACTCAAAGAGAAGAATGTGGAAGAAGTGGAGGACCAAGCAGGACCCTCTAAGAAAACAATACCACAAAAGGAGGCCGAAGAGTTCCTGAGGATCATTCAAAAAAGCGAGTACAAAATAATTGACCAGTTGGGTCAGACTCCCTCTAAAATCTCCATCTTATCATTATTGCTAAGCTCAGAGGCCCATCGGGAAGCATTGCTGAGGATCCTTAACGAGGCACATGTTACTAAGGATATCCATGTAGACCAATTTGATGGAATAGTGGCGAACATTGCCATAAACAGGTATCTGGGTTTCAATGATGACGAACTACCCGACGAGGGACATGTTCACAACAGGGCCTTGCACATCTCTGTAAAATGCTTGGACCACATCATATCCCGAGTGCTGGAGGATACGGGATCATCCTTGAATGTGATGCCTAAGACCACCCTATTGAAGCTATCATGTGAAGGAACAATGATGAAGCCGAGCGCTTTAGTGGTGAAAGCCTTTGACGGGTCTAGAAGGGCCGTCATGGGAGAGATTGACTTACCTGTTCTAATTGGGCCTCAAATTTTCACCATCACTTTCCAGGTCATGGACATCAATCCGACCTACAGTTGTCTTCTAGGACGACCCTGGATCCACGCCGCCGGAGCCATTACCTCTACTCTGCACCAGAAACTCAAGTTCATTGTCGGTGACAAAATGATTGTAGTTTCCGGCCAGGAAGATATGATGGTGAGCCACCTTTCGTCCTTCCGTTATATAGAGACGGATGAAGAAGCTGTAGATATTCCCTTTCAATCTTTGGAAGTGGCAAATGTTGTGACTATGAGCTCAAAGCACAAAAAGAAGGCAAGGACAGTCATGTCCTCATGGAAGGCCGTGAGAGAAGCTCTAGAGGAGAGTAGCCTTACGGGATGGGGCAAGCTGGTGGACATACCAGAAAAGAAGAACCGTTTCGGGCTAGGATATCAGCCATGGGCAGAAGCCTCGTCAAAATCCCGTCGGCAAGGAATCCCTCCCATTCTAGAGACATTTTACAGTGCTGGATTTAGCTATGAAGACCAGGTGGCTCTGCTAGAAGACACAGATGAAGAAGTACCCGACCTAGTGTACCTTTGAGTTTCTGATGAGATCCTGAGCAACTGGAAGGCCATAGAAATTCCAGAAATCATTTCCTTGTTCAAGTAATTTATCATGTTTTTTGTTTTTTGAAAAAAAAAATCATCATTTTGCTCTGCCCAAGGCAAATGATTAGCTTTGTGGGGCCCCCATGTTTTAAGTTATTTCTATCATTAATGAAATTGCATTTTATGTTCAATTGAGTTCATTTCTTTCTTTTATTCTTTAATAGCAATATTTTTTTTAAATTTCTGCAACCCTAGAATAAAAAAGCATACTCATGCAGATCCATAAATACACCCACCGAAAATAACACTGCTATAATCTCTTACGACTTCGATTTCCCGATTAACCAAACGGAAGACGATTATGAACCTCCTGAAGAATTGTCCAGGCTTGGGGATCAAGAAGATAGGGTAATATAACCTCACCAAGAACCAATTGAAATGATCAACTTAGGGACCGAAGAGGACAAGAAAGAGGTCAAAGTGGGAGCCTCCCTGCAAGAAGGTGTGAAGGAAAAGCTGATTAAGTTACTACGAGAGTATGTAGATGTGTTCGCTTGGTCATATCAGGACATGCCAGGATTAGACCCCAACATAGTCGTGCATAGACTACCACTCAAGCCAGAATGCCCACCAATAAAGCAAAAGATGAGAAGAACCAGACCCGACATGGCTCTCAAGATTAGAGAGGAAGTCAAAAAGCAGTTTGACGTCGGCTTCTTAGCAGTGACCAAGTATCCACAATGGGTTGCCAACATTGTGTCAGTCCCAAAGAAGGATGGCAAAGTCAAAATGTGTGTGGACTACAGGGACTTGAATAGAGCAAGCCCAAAGGATGACTTCCCACTACCTCACATTGATGTATTGGTAGACAACACCGCCCAGTTTTCAATCTTCTCTTTCATGGACAGTTTCTCTGGATACAACCAAATCAGAATGGCTCCAGTGGACATGGAGAAAACCACATTCATTACCCCATGGGGAACTTTCTGCTACAAAGTAATGCCCTTCGGATTAACGAATGTCGGGGCAACATATCAAAGAGCAATGATGACTCTTTTCCATGACATGATTCATAAGGAAATAGAGGTCTATGTCGATGATATGATTGCTAAATCTCAGACGAAGGAGGATCATCTGCTCCATTTGCAAAAGTTGTTCGAGCGCCTGAGAAAATTCAAGTTACGCCTAAATCCTAACAAGTGCACCTTTGGTGTTAGGTCCGGTAAGTTATTGGGGTTCATAGTCAGCCAAAAGGGAATTGAAGTTGATCCTGACAAGGTAAAAGCCATACAAGATATGCCAGCGCCAAATACTGAGAAAGAGGTTCGTGGATTCTTAAGAAGATTGAACTACATTGCTAGATTCATCTCACACATGACGGCCACTTGTGAACCAATTTTCAAATTGCTAAGGAAAAATCAAACTATTCAGTGGAATGAGGACTGCCAAGAGGCATTTGATAAGATCAAACGATACTTGCAAGAGCCACCGATTTTGATACCTCCGATTCCTGGTAGACCCTTCATCTTATACTTGACAGTGCTTGATGGATCCATGGGTTGTGTGCTAGGACAACAGGATGAAACGGGAAGAAAAGAGCACGCCATCTACTATCTAAGTAAGAAGTTCACCGATTGCGAATCAAGGTATACCTCACTTGAAAAGACTTCTTGCGCCTTAGCATGGGCTTCCCGACGTTTAAGACAATATATGTTGACTCACACCACTTGGTTGATATCAAAGATGGATCACATCAAATACATCTTTGAAAAGCCCGCCCTCACAGGAAAGATAGCCCGTTGGCAAATGCTGCTATCCGAGTATGACATCCAATATGTTACTCAAAAGGCTATAAAAGGGAGCGTGCTATCCGAGCACCTTGCTCACCAACCATTGGAAGATTATCAACCCATACAATTTGACTTCCCCGATGAAGACGTTGTAGCCTTGAATGACGAAAAGATCATAAGTGATGAGGAAGGGCCTGAACCGGGAACTCGATGGAAGCTCGCTTTCGATGGTGCCTCAAATGCCATGGGGCACGGGATTGGAGCTGTCCTAATATCACCAAGGAATGGATATCAACCCTTCACAGCAAGGTTATGCTTTGACTGCACCAATAACATGGCAGAGTATGAAGCGTGCATCTTGGGCCTCGAAGCGGCAATTGACCTAAGGATCAAAATCCTGGAAGTATACGGGGATTCAGCACTAGTCATCTATCAAGTGAAAGGAGAGTGGGAAACAAAACATCCCAATTTGATCCCCTATCGTGCCCGTGTTGTAGAGTTGATGAAGCATTTCGATGAGATCACCTTTCATCATATACCTCGAGAAGAGAATCCGGTAGCGGATGCTTTAGCTACATTATCATCCATGTACCAAGTAAATTTCCACAACGAAGCACCAATCATAAGGATGGATCGTAGGGATAGACCAGTTGTATGTGCAGTGGTCGAAGAAGAACTTGACAACAAACCCTGGTTTTACGACATCAAACGATGCCTCGAAGAGCAAAAGTATCCAGAGGATGTCTCATAAACAGACAAGAAAACCCTCAAGAGATTGGCATCGCAGTTCTTCCTCAGCGGGGGCACACTCTACAAGAGAAATTATGACATGGTCTTACATAGGTGTGTGGATAAATGTGAAGCAGACATGCTCATCAAAGAAATCCATGAGGGGTCTTTTGGAACCCATGACAACGGGCACGCAATGGCAAGGAAAATCCTAAGGGCGGGTTATTACTGGCTAACTATGGAGGCTGACTGTTTTCACTACGCCAAGACATGTCACAAGTGTCAAATTTACGCTGACAAGGTGCATGTGCCACCAACTCCTCTGAACGTCATGACAACACCCTGGCAATTCTCTATGTGGGGCATATACATGATTGGAATGATTGAACCAAAGGCTTCAAATGGACATCGGTTCATCCTGGTTGCCATCGACTATTTCACCAAGTGGGTTGAAGCGGCTTCTTATGCAAACGTAATAAAACAAGTGGTGGCACGATTCATCAAGAAGGAAATCATTTGCCGTTACGGTACTCCTCACAAAATTATCACAGATCATGGGGCAAATTTAAACAACAACACAATAAAGGAGTTATGCAAGGACTTCAAGATTGAGCACCATAATTCCTCACCATATCGGCCGAAGATGAACGGCGCGGTAGAAGCGGCCAACAAGAACATCAAGAAAATCATCCAGAAGATGGTAAAAACCTACAAGGATTGGCATGAGATGCTTCCCTTTGCGCTACACGGCTACAGAACAACAGTTCGCACTTCCACTAGGGCAACCCCTTTTTCCTTAGTATACGGTATGGATGTCGTGCTTCCCATTGAAGTTGAAATTCCCTAGTTAAGGGTTTTGATGGAAACTAAGTTAGAAGAAGCCGAATGGGTCCAAACAAGATTCTACCAACTGAACCTCATAGAAGAGAAGCATCTAACAACATTGTGTCATGGACAGTTGTACAAAAGAGGCTCAAGAAGGCATTCGACAAAAAAGTTCGTCCTCGAGAATTCAGAGAAGAAGACTTAGTGCTGAAAAAGATATTACCCATCCACAAGGATTCCCGCGGGAAATGGACTCCTAGCTATGAAGGACCATACGTGGTAAAGAAGGCTTTCTCTGGCGGAGCCTTAATCATCACTACTATCGATGGAGAGGAGTTTCCACTCTCAATAAACTCCGACGCAGTCAAAAAATACTACGCCTAAGAAGAAAAAAAAGAGCTCGCTAAATCGAAAACCCGAAAGGGCGGTTTAGGCAATAGAGAACGTCCTGGTAGATCGAAAACCTGAAAAGGCGATCTAGGCAAAAATTAAGGACATCAAAAAAGGAAATATACCCCAGTGGACTGAAAACTCGAAAGAGCGGTCCAGGTAAAAATCAGGGGTTTCAGAACAAATAAGAAAGGTAGAAGGCTGCAGCACACAAGATCCTGACAGAATTCAAGAGGGGAAGAATCGGTCTCGTTATCATCTTTTAGAGGCAAAGGATTTCAAAGTCATAGGGAAAGTAGCACGTGTTGTATCAAAGCGACACCCAAGCAAATCTCCATTTGTTTTTTGTTTCTTTCTTTTCCCCATCTTAGTAATCACCTCTTACAGGGATTACATCTTCATGTATTGTTATCCATTCAAGGGATCAAGTTTCATTAAATAAAAATCATCTTTAAGCCTTTTCATTGTTTTGTGTCCTCACTTGCTCATAAAATGTTGTTTTTTATTCATGATGAATAATGCATTGAAACATGGGAAATAATATAAAAACTTGCAAAAAAAATGTGTTTTTACTTGAATTTTCAAATGTCGAAAGAATTTCGTTGGTCTCCAGTATTGCATCAAAGGACTCAAGGCCTGAAACTCTTCATCAGTCATTTTAAGATTCTTACTCTTCAGCAGAAACAAGTGCGCAGCTTGCGGTACATGGAACACAAAGATCCCGGGTGTCGGAAGGACGGGATTCCCCAAATAAAACATACCCTACATTTCTTTCATCCACTGAGGCTGGATATCATCCACTTTCAAGATGATCCTCACAATTTCCAACCAAAGCCCAATTCTCATTGGCGCTCCCAAACACAATTTTCAACCAAAGCCCAACCATGCTCGGTACCCAATCACAACCGAAGCTCAACATGTCATCTGTTTATCCCACATGTCAGCATAATGCATGCATCATATCAAACTCATTCATTAGCATGCATCTCATATTCATAGCATACTCTTCCTCACCATTTCTCATGCTCCCCAGCAAACACTCCCCAGTGAGTATCCCATATTCACCGACATTCACCAACAAGTTATCCCAGTGTTCCCCAGTAGACCTCTTTCAAGAGCTTCCCCAGTAGGTTTCTTCAAAAACCAAAGGGTCCCTTCACAAACTATCCCAATTTCCATTAAACTTACCTATGGCCACTAAGTTTCCCCAGCAGAAACTCCTTATTGAGTCTACCTCATATCATGTCATACCGCATAAAGCAACTTAAAGCATATCATGCATCAACAATCATTTTTTCTTTTCAACAATCTAAGTACTAGCCACGTCTAGAGACGATACGTTTATCCCCAGGGCAGTCTAAGCACCCCCCGAGGCGACGACTTATCTTTTAGATCTAAGCACCCCCCGAGGCGACGATCTACTTATCTTTTAGATCTAAACACCCCCCAAGGCGACGATCTGTTTATCTTTCAGTCTAAGCACCCCCCGAGGCGACGACTTGTCTTTTAGATCTATGCCCCCCCCCCCCCCCCCCCCGAGGCGACGACTTATCTTTTAGATCTAAGCCCCCCGCGAGGCGAAGATTTGTTTATCTTTCAGTCTAAGCACCCCCCGAGGCGACGACTTATCTTTTAGATCTAAGCACCCCCCCGAGGTGACGATCTATTTATTTTTTCAGTCTAAGCACCCCCCGAGGCGACAACTTGTCTTTTAGATCTAAGCACCCCCCGAGGCGACGATCTGTTTATCTTTCAGTCTAAGCACCCCCCGAGGCGACGGCTTGTCTTTTAGATGTAGCACCCCCCGAGGCGACGATCTATTTATTTTTTCAGTCTATGCACCAGTAGGCAATCCTGCACTTACTTTTGTGTCCTTTACTTCCGCATTTCAATACTTTCATATTATCTCCTACAGTCTTTTCTCGTTTTGAAGAACAAAATTTGGGTCCTTTATACTTAATTGCTCTTCACAAAGAGTTTATGTGATGCCCTCGGCACTCGCATTCTCTAAGCGAAGACACAATTAACTAGGGGCAGCTGTTGTACCCTAATTTTGTCCAAGTCTCTTCCTAAAAAAAAATCATCATCATGCAAAAAAAATCAAAAATCAATTTTCATTTTCTTTTTTTTTTTAATAATAAAAAAAGGTTTTATTATTATTTTTATTTATCTTTCTTTTATTATTATTATTATTATTATTATTATTATTATTATTATTATTATATTTATTATTATTATTATGTTTTGTTTTTCTCAAAAAAAACATATACCAAAAAAAAAAACAAAGTGAAAGAAGGTTGCAGCCTCTTCTCCCTTCCTTTCCGTTTTCTTCCTTTCTTCTTTGTCAAGAAAGAAACAAAGTCAAAATAAGCTGCAAGCTGCTGCCCCTGTTTTCCAGCACCCCCTCCTTGCCGTTTTCTCCCATTTTTCTGTCAAAACAAGTCAAAGAAGGCTGCAAGCTGCTGCCCCTGTGTCCAGCGTCCTTCCTTTCCTGTTTTTATTCCCCAAATCTTTAAGAATCAACCCCAAAAGCACCACAAGTTGCAGGCAACACCCTGCTTTTCCATTTTTTTCCATTACCCTCTGTCAGAATTCAGCCCCTAATTGTCCAGAACTAGCCACAAGTCTTCACCAAAATCACAAGGCAAGGTCACTTCCTTCCCTTTTCAATAAATGTTAACCAAAGTCTTTGCCATAGCACACAAAAAGGTCCAGCTTTCAAGGGATTTCATGATTACTCATGATCACAAAATTGCCTATATAACAGGGACGAAAATGAATGAAAGGAGAGGACTTTTCAGAGGCAGAATCAGAAAACCAAACAACAGCAAAAATCATAACAAAACCTCCAAAAAGAAAGAAGCTCTGTTTTTTCTGTTTTTTCTTTACAAACCACCACAACAAATCAAACAGAATCAAAACAACAACTAAACCACAAAGAAACATCACACAAAGAGAGGAGAATAGTAACAAAACACCATTCTGTTACTGTTCATCTTCTCCATCACTTCCATCTTTAAAAAACCACAACCACCCAAAAGTTCCTTTTATTCTTTTGTGCATTTGAAGCTTTGGCTAGGAGTTTGTAAGTATCTTGAACCTTTCTATCTCCTTTTTCGCATTCTGTTTAAGTGTTTGTAGCTTTTCTAAAAAAATAATGTATTTTTCATCATAAGTTCATGGGCATGACTTGAGGCCAGAATATATTAGGTTCTAGGACATCTTTTGGCAGATCTAAAACCACTAGGATGTAGTATTCATGGCAAAGATTACAATGGTATTTTTATTTTTGTATTTGGTTCAGTATTGAGTGAGAAATTTAACTTAGAAGTTGAGAGAAAATCACAGAACTCTGTTCTGCTGTTCCTGCATTATTTTTCTGCATTTTTAGTCATTTTAACTCTTTTTTTTGCACTAAAAGCATCATTCAAAAACCCCAAGAAACCACAAATATTACTAATCACCAAAACAGAAGTGGATTGTTTCTTTTTCTTACTGTTTTTTTAGACTTTTTACCCCTGAGGTTCTGAAATCAGAAGCTGAAATGAGGTTCTGAAGTCAGCTTCTGAAGTGCTTCTGAACGTGCTTCTGAAGCAGCTTCTGAACAGTGCTTCTGAAGCCAGCTTCTGAACAATTCTTCTAAAGCAGCTTCTGAACAGTGCTTCTGAAGCAGCTTCTGAACAGTGCTTCTGAAGGCAGCTTCTGAAGCAGCTTCTGAACAGTGCTTCTGAAGCAGCTTCTGAACAGTGGTTTTGAAGCACCTTCTGAAGCCGTACATTTTGAATTCTGAAGTCAGTTCCTGCTTGTGAAGGTTCAGAACCTGGGCTGAAACTCTTTTATGGCTGAAACTCATTTTTATTCAAAGAGAAAAATATAACAAGTGTTAATGCTTTCATTTATAGTTTATACACTCTATTTTCAATAATAAACTTGAGTGAAAAAGGAGTGGTTTGACGTATGTCTTCCCATTCCCTGGTTGCACGAGCACTTGACGTATGTCTTGTTGTTCGGACAATCGTCATTCTATTTTTCAACATACAAAAAAAACATAAAACAAATCCAACACACCAAACTAATTCTTGGCCCCCCGTGGTCAATTAAAATTCAAATCTCTTTTCACAAAAGCACGATGTTTTATCAATTCTAACGCGATACAAACAAACGCTTAAGCCTCCCACGCGCGAGCATACAAGCTACGTTTAACCGCTAGAATACGATCAAAAACATTGCTCTTTAAAATCGACCAACAAACAAACATTTTCTACCAAAGAACTACGTAGCTTTGAATTCTCCATCGCACCAGGAGATACGTAGGAGCAAGATCCCACTCTTGTCAAGCACACTAATAAAAAATACCTTTTTTTCCCCTTTCTTTTTTCCCTTTGAAATATTAAAACGTAGCAAGCAAACCTTTAAAAACACTTTTAACCCTAAACTAACTAGGAGGTTCCCGTTGAGTACAACGGATGTGAGGGGTGCTAATACCTTCCCCTTGCATAATCGACTCCTGAACCCGTTAATGGTTGCGATGACCATCTTCCACATCGTCAAGGGTTTTATCAACGTTTCCCTTTAAAAATAAAACTTTGGTGGCGACTCTGTAGTCATTCCGAGCGTTAGTACGCTCGAGCGTTTTTTAGCGACGCAACACCTACACCATATTTTTTCCTTTCTCTTTTACACTCTTATATTTTTGTTTAGATATGGAATTTTTTCTTTCCTTGATCTGGAAATAATTGGCCGGATTTTCTCGCGCCCAGGCGGACGCGCGCGCGCCCGCCCGTATTATTAAGAGTGACTTAGAGGTTGAATTTTTTCACGATTTTTTGCAGGCTTGATTAGGACATAAAAACAACACCGCCCACAAAAAACGAGAATTTTCCGACAAGGGACAGATTAAATATGAATTTTTTACGTGCCAAAAACTCAAGAACGCGAAACTACAAAACATGCACCTAGAAAACGAATTTTGAGCTGATTTTTTGCGGACACCTCTATAAAAATACATATAGAGCATCTGTAAAGTTTCGTAGCATTCCGACAAAGCCTCGATTTATTTTGATTCTTCGGGAAACAAACGGGGGGTTTGATTTTCGTTTCTTGGGATTTTGACGCTTAAAATATCCACGCTATCAATGAATCCCTCGGGCAAAAACTCCAAAATTTTGCGGTGGAGGTCCTTATGATGTCCTAAACATGCCTGAATATTCGGGGAACAAAATTTGGCCCGTGGATGGATGCGCATTTGGAAAAAAAATGCGATTTTGCGCGTGTCGGTCGAAAAATCAAAATAAATTGAGGCTTTGTCGGAATGCTACGAATCTTTACAGATCCTCTACATGTATTTTTATAGAGGTGTCTGAAAAAAACCAGCTCAAAATTCATTTTCTAGGTGCATGTTTTGTTGTTTCGCGTTCTTGAGTTTTTGGCGCGTAAAAAATTCATATTTAATCCATCCCTTGTCGGAAAATTCTCGTTTTTTGTGGGCGGTGTTGTTTTTATGTCCTAAACATGCCTGCAAAAAATTGTAAAAAAATTCAACCTCTAAGTCACTCTTAATAATATGGGCGGGCGCGCGCGCCCGCGTGTGCGCGAGAAAATCCGGCCAATTGTTTCCAGATCAAGGAAAGAAAAAAATTTCAGATCTAACAAAAATATAAGAGTGTAAAAGAGAAAGGAAAACAAATATGGTGTAGGCAGTCCATGATAAAATTAATGTTCCTCATCAATCTAATTGTTGAAATTTTTTTCCCATGGTGGGAAAAAACTCTCCATTCCCAGGCTAAATGCCACCTTAGAATTATAGACAAAGAACACTACGTAGGCTACGATTTTTGTTTGTTAACCCTGCTGTTTCTCGGGAAACGAGATTCAAGTAAATTGGAGTTCGACCGCAAGATAAATAAGGTCTATCAAAGCTTTGAAAATTCAATATGAAAATTGTTGTTTTTGCAATTGCTCTGTCTTGAAATTGTTGGTTTTCGATTTCCAAACTGTTGTATTTAGTTTTCCAAAGTCTATTTTAAAAAAAGAATTTTCATCTACCGAAGTTGTCACTAGGTTGAGTCACGACCAAGTCGCTCTCTTTAAGATATATTGTAGCATTGCCCAATAATTGTGCAAGACAGACTATCAATCACGCCGCATTCAAGATAAAACAAGCTCGGCTACAACTATGTGATTAACTACTATAGAAAACCGTTCGAGAGTTATACCTCCAATTTAATATTGAAACAAATCAATTATGGTACTATGACCACTCTACTACGATATTGTGACCACTCAAATATGGTGTTACCACCATTATAATTTTTAGGCTTAATTGAATATTTGGTCCTCTAACTTATTTGTTGTTTTTATTTTGGTCTCATAACTCTAAATTTTTTCCGTTTGGTCCCTCAAATATACATCCGTCAGTCAAATTGGTCCATGTCAGTCAACTTTAACTCCAAATGTATTAGGTGGACCAACATTATAGGTGGTCCACCGTAGACCTTATTATTTTTTTAATTTCTGCCCTTTGATCTTTTTTTCAAAAAAGGGACGATTAAATTATGGAGGTCTATTGTATCTAACCGTGCATCACCAACATCTAATTTTTTTTTACATTTCTTAATCTTCTTCCCTCCTCATCTTCCCAATCCAAACCAAAACCAGCAAACCCATAAAACGGATCTGGAAGGAAGAAGAAGAAACCACGACCACCACACCATATCGTTCACCACCACCACCTCAGCAGAACTCAGATCTGAGAAAATCTAAACTCTTATTTCTCATGCTGACGTTGTTTACTCCTGATGTTTACTTATTTGATTAAAAGAGGGAAAATGGGTTTTAACCGCGGATTACTGATGCACTTTTGTTCCTTTTCCTGCCACGTTTTTAACTTCTATTCCTGCTGTGTTTTTTGTTGTTGGAAAACTAATTCCATCTTGGAGTAATGGTTGTGAGTTTAATTGGGAAAATCAAAGCCTTTTTCAACTTTACCAATTCAATTTTGCTCCTACCGTAAATCAATTAACCAATTCAATTCTAGCTTTTTCATTAAACAATTCTAGTTTTTTCATTAGTTAATTGTTGTGAGGAAAATGATTTTCTGTTGCATTGTGTTCTTGCCTTTTTTCCAGATTAACAAATTCATTTTTTTTTAAATCTGGAAGGAAGAAGAGAGATGATAAGGAGGGAACAGAAGAGAGAAGAGAATGAGGAAGGAAGAAGAGAAGGGAAATAAGAGAGAAGAGATCCATTTTTTTTTAGTTTTATTATTTTTTTAGGTTTTGGTTGCTGTTTCTTCGTGTGGGTTAGGGGCATGAGGGGGAGAAGATGAAGAAAAACAAAGAAATTTGGTGTTGGTGGTTCACCGTTACATACAATAGACATGCGATCTAATGGCTGAAATCATATCTGAAATATTAGGCAATAAAAAACTAACGGATAGGACTAATTTGACTGACATATGTATATTTGAGGGACCAAACGGGAAAAATTTAGAGTTATGAGACCAAAATGAAAAAAACAAATAAGTTAGGGGACCAAAAGTTCAATTAAGCCTAATTTTTAACATCTTCAAATATCAATATGATATTTCAACAACTCAAATATGGTGCTACCACCATTTCTAACATCTAAATTCTTCAAGAATTGAAGAAGATTATATTTTTAAGATCATTCTTATTATACCGAATAATGGACTATGATCTTAAAATATGATTTACTTTGAAGGGACATAAATTATCGAAGTGACTATGCTATTAAGATCATTCTTAATTTTGAAGAGACATCTAAAAAGAGTTTATGGTCTTAAGAACACTATTAATTCCGAATGAACAGAAGAAATTCCAATTAGTTAGAGTAATTTCGTAGAAGACTTCCGAATAATCACAACAGGAATTTATAATTTCTTTTGCCTTGAATCTCAATTTTTAATTCCAAATAAATCAATAACTCTGATGAATAAAACCACCTTTTAAAAAAGACGATTTACTCAAGCTGATTTGGTTAAGGGGGAAAATTATAGTTTAGTTCTAATATTTATCTACTATTGTTCAAATCCAACTTAAATTAACCCCTTTTTAAAAAATTCAATTAATCGATAAGAAATGGGTCACAAAAATGGAAATAGAAAAAACATTCAATTGAGGTAAGTATGACTTATGTGGCTGTAGAAATCTTCCAACAAAAGCAGTAAGCACCACCACCGCCACAACTAAGGGGCTATGTAAAAGGTTGCATTGGGAAGCGTGTACCGGGGAAAGACGAAGAGTTGTGTTTTTTCGTTTTTAATTGACTGCATAACTATCGATGAAGTAACATGATTAGCTTAGATCTAATGGGTATTATCAAGTCCGCTCTTCTCTCATAATAACACTTCTCTCACTTGATACATCATATATATATATATATATATATATACACACATGTTGCTTTCAACAACTTTTTTTTGTGAAGTGGTTTTCTTTCTAAGGAGCGGATTAGCTTAGTTGCTAGATTCATAAACTTTACTTGTTGAGAAGTGCAGAATTCGGGGCTCATCGCCTAGTCCATGTAAATAAGGTCTCCAGTAACTATCAACTGAGTTATATTTACGAGACATTTCAATATTTTTAACAACCTTTTAAGTGATATAACATTTTTTACCGGTAAATGATAATTAAAAGTAGAAAATTCTATAATAAAATAAAATTTATATATATCATGATTAGTAATTGAATTGTTAATATGTATTATGTATTTTTTTTGTTTACATAATATGTATTATGTATAATAATGGTTGATAAAAAAAGTGTATGAAATTTAAATGAAAAAAAATAAATTACACAATGACAATTGCTTTGACACGTGAAAATCGTCTATCTCTTTTTGATTTTGAATCTATACCTATATTTTTTTGGTAGAAGAATCTATACCTATATATAAAGATAATAAAACATTTTGGTGTAGCCTATTTTTCCATCAACAATGCCCTTCATTTAAATTGTTGTGTTTATAATTTAATTATTTTAATAATATTATTTAAATAATTTCATGTTAAAATAAGTGTTAACAATGTAAATAATCAGATAGGACAATGACGACTAGAGTTTCAATAATATTAGAATGACATTAACATTATAGAAGGTTACAAGAGAATAAATAATAGAAAATTGCTCTTCTCCCATACAAAATTGTTCATTCCAATATAAACTTACCAAAATACCTCCAGCGTACCCTGCGTGACTTAAGTCACGCTCGGTATATACCAACGTGAGTTAACTCACGCTATATACATATTATTACATTACATCACTAAAACAGAAACATCATTGCACACAACCTAAATATTATTACATTGCAATTCATTACATTCAACAATGATTATTATAACATAAATTAAAGGAATTTTTTTTTAAAAAAATCGATTAATCATAATGACCAATCTTCTTGGGGTAGGGGGCCGGTAGACGAACCCGCCATAACCACCTCTACCTCTAGCGGGAAAACACATCAGGCCGAATTCTTGTCGATTAATCATAATGATCCTAACAGGACTCAAAAATTTCCTCGTCGATTAATATAATGATCTCAATCGCCGTCATAAAAAAACAGCATAAGATCATTATGATTAATCGACGAAGGACATTGAGGTTGTTTATGTGTAATTTGGATCGATTGTGTTATTGTGTGATTAACGACAAATTTGTGTAATTTAGATCGATAGTGTGTGATTATATGGTTATGTGTGATTATGTTGTTGAAATGGTGTGATTTGGATCAATTATGAGTGTGTATTGGTTTGGGGTCATTAATGGCTTGGTTGACAACATTGAATGTTGTTTCCTACTACACCAGAAGCCATTGTGACTTAAGTCACGTTGACCTGTAATTGGCGTGACTTAAGCCACGCTCGGTATTTTGGTTGGTAACCTACGTGACTTAAGTCACGCAGGTGGACGGTGGTCAACGTGAGTTAACTCACGCAGGTTAACGGCCAGCCTGAGTCAACTCACGTGGTTGGACGGTGGTTTGGACGGTGGCCAATCAGGGAGGAGCTGTTACTTCCTTCAACCAATAGAATTCAAGCAAAAAATCTATAAATTGAAACCTTTTCTTTCATTTTTTTCTCATTCTCATTTCTTCTCATTCATTCTCTCATTCATTCTCTCATCTCTTTTCATTCATTCATTTCTTCTCACACCATTTCAACAACATAATCACACATAACCATATAATCACACACTATCGATCTAAATTACACAAATTTGTCGTTAATCACACAATAACACAATCGATCCAAATTACACATAATCGATCTAAATTACACCAATTCGTCGTTAATCACACATAATCACTTAATCACACATAATCGATCCAAATTACACATAAACGATCCAAATTCGTTGTTAACGATCCAAATTACACATAAACGATCCAAATTCATCGTTAAATACACAATCCACAAATTCGACACAAATTCATTAAAATGTAACATTACAGACACAAATTCAAACACATTACACTATTACACGTTAATAAATATTACACTTCAATGGATCGGACATAAAGATGTAAAATGTTATTTTCAACCATTAACCTAAACATGTAATCTACATCGAAATCATCACGGATAATATCTGGATAATAAAATGTCTTCCAAGTGTCTTCCTCCTTATCCTCCCCCAAGTCCACGCATGGTACATGTACAAATACATTTGATGTTCTTTGATTTTCACCTAGATGAACAAAGTATGTTTCAAGTTGTGCCTTCAAATCATCCAACTTGTCGGTGGGGGTTAAATAGACCCTAACCGTCTTCTTCACGTGGGAGTATCAGACATGAGGGGGTTAAATAGAACTTTGGCAACGACATTCATCAAATCATTGTCCCGTTCCGTGACAACCACCTTAGGCATGTTGAGTTTTGAGGATAAAAGACTAACCAACATCTTAAATGCCCAAGTAAAGTTGTCCTCTTTTTCGGAGGCAAGAAAGGCAAAACCAACCGAATATGTCATGCTGGTAGTGGTGACACCAACAACCTCAAATAATGGCATTCTATACAAGTTGGTTTTGTAAGTGGAATCCATGACCAAAACGGTCGGAAAAAGTGTTAAACATATTAATTGACTTCGGATGAGCAAAAAATATGTCTTCAAGATTGGTTTCCTCACTATTTGCTCTTGTGAAATATACATATTTATGCTCCTCCAACATAGAAATCAAGAATTGCATCTCCGTCTTGTCACCTCTTGTCCCTTTTCGCCATCTTGTACGCACATTGTACACTTGTTGGATAGTCGTCACACTTTCTTTGTTTTTTGCCTTTAAATCTGTTAAAATATTCCTAGGCAACACCAAGCTCTTTGTCATGTCGATTACCCTCTTCTTCTCCTCCTCTTTTAGTCTTCCCGCAAGAAGGTGACTGCCTAATTTTGGATCCAACTCATGGTTGTGAATTCCACAAAGCACGGCCAACCACCAATCACTTGAATTCTTCTCAAAGTAACCACACAATCTAAACGGACAATCACATTTTCTTGAGCACATGTCTTCAAGCTTCAATTTCTTCTTCGTCTTCGGTGGTTTGTATACACCATTCCTTTCACATTGCAATGTAACCATTGGATTCTTTAGACTAGATTTATCTATAGATATAGTAAATCCAGCCCTTACTGCTTGTCTACAAATCCAACCAAGCAACTCATCTCGCTCTCGCCATCTTTCGTTTGTAAAAAAAATGAAGCGGTGTTTACTTCATAACCGTGAGGCTCGGTGATAGACTTTTAGCAAGTGTACTAAAACTATCGAAGTAATAAAATTTATAAGTTCGTATCCACAGGGACTGTTTCAACTTCTACTCCGCAATGTCGTTATTATTAAGGATGTATTAAATGGGAGTTGCCCTAGGCAGTTGGTTTGATTGCATAAAAAATAAATAAGCTGATAAAAGTTGTTTCAAAAATATAAGGAGAGATGAGATCAAGTCTTTCGAATCCTCTGATTAATTCTGTTTGGTAAACTGCACCTATTTCTATGAATCCTCCTATAGTTTTACGATGATTAACAAAAATAGTCATAATCAATCCCTTGAGTTAGAACCCTCTTCTCGGATTACAGCCCCTAATCCCTTAGGTGATCTAATATTCCTTGAAGGTTTTACGAACGTTAACCTATTATCACAAATAAACGATTATCCATTCCTAGACTAACCCTGTTTATTTGAACAATTCAATTAGGTCTAAGTTGAAAGCTAGGGTCAGTAGTCATTCATTCTCACCAAATCATTGTTATATATTGTCAGTAGATAGAAAGCATTAAAAACAATTGAAGTGAATAAAACTAGATTAATATTCATAAGCCATAGAGTTTCACAGCCACATATTTCAAACAGAATACATCAGATTCATCTCCAGACCTAATCTCTAAGAGATTTAGCTACTCATAATATGAATTACAAATAACATAATCAATTGAAGCATAAAAACATACATAAACTGACTATGAGTTGGATGGAATGGCCACCTCTTCAGTTTTGTGCTCTCCAAATCGTGCCTCCAATCTCCAAATTTCTGACTCCTTGTTTCTGAAAACAGTTCAGCTTAAATAGGCAACAACTGCTCCTCAAATCGTGACACAATTTGATGAAATCGCGACACGATTCTGCATTAAAGTCCCCAAGATTCACGATAATCAGTTTCCCAATCGTGACACGATTTTATAGACAGAACTCTACTTCCAATCTGGTCAGAAAAATCGTGACACGATGCCCAAATCGTGTCACGATGCACTTAGTTCAGGTTCTTGATGTTTTCTTGCTTTTTGCACCTCCAGGCTGTCTAATAATGCTACAGACTCAATAAAAACATCAAAACAACTGATAAAAACATGTAATGACAGCATGTCATCACTCGGCAACACCAGTAGGTACCGGTTTAGGTTTTTCTTCAATGTGAGCATGAAATGGAATTTTGACTTTAAGCTTCACATCAACGGTTGGTTTGACATCAACAGAAGCTTCGCCGAAAGCTTCAATTATGGTCGGTTTCGGCTCAATGCCATCATCCACCATATTATCAACCATCACTATGTCTATTGAATAGAAAAATAACAAGGAAAAAAATATAAATAACTTGCGCAACAAGCTAAGAAAGAAAAATAAAATTGACGCAAAAATTCAAATTTTGGGCACCAACGTGACTTAAGTCACGCAGAGCTCCAGCGTGAGTTAAGTCACGCCCAGGTCGTGTATCAGACTGCTAAACATAGCTCAAAAACCAGCAAAATCAAGAGAGGTTAGATGGTACATTACCTGATCTTTGACGTTTGATGAGCGTAGAAACTTGCTTCCTGACGATTTGCAATGATTTTGGCTCAAGATTATGCTTCAAAAATTCCACTTTGGGGTTTTTTGGAGGTGAAGAGGGAAATAAAATGTGTTTTAAAGTTGAAACTGCTGGGTTTTGTCCCAAAACAGTAATGCACGCAGCGTGAGTTAACTCACGCTGGAAAGCAACTTGAGTTAACTCACGCTACCTTCAGCGTGACTTAAGTCACGCAGAATGTATCGAGCGTGACTTAAGTCACGCATGGGTATTTTGGTCATTTTCTTTAGACTCTAAATAATAAAGTCTAATGGACTCTAACTAACTAATATAAAGGCCCGACCCAATAGCTCAAGCCCAATAACTTTATTATCTAACACATACCTTCAAACTCATGATGCATCAACAAGAAGCATTGTGAGTTTGTCAAACAAAATATGAAGAAACATACTAAATAATACAAAGCTCTAACACTACCCCCCAAGCTGAAACTTACTAAGCTTTAAGCTTGTTACAAATTAACCCAGAAAAATAAACTAAATCAACTGATAGTAGAACCAATGAAGAGCAACAACCTATGTGAGTTGTAATCATAGAGAGTGCAGCAAGAACCATCACCATTAATCAGCCAAAGAGAAAAACCATCCAAACAGAACCAAGTCAAGCCGAATCAAACGATTTCAATCCTAACCAAATAGAAGAATCAGTAACAAGAAGCAACCAAGACAGAAGAAACCAACACAGAGAGAAACAACCAATTAGAAGAAACCAATAGAGGCAATCAAATGGAAGAAACCAAATAGGGATAAAGAAGCAATCAAACAAAAGATCCAATAGAGAGAGACAATCAAAAAGAAGAACCAAATATAGAGAGGACCAATCAAACAGAAGAAGCCAATGAAAGAGAATACCAATCAAACAAAGAAGAATAAAAAAGGGGAGAAGCAATTCAATCAATCATAAGAATCAAAAGGGGGAGAAGCAATCAATCAGAAGAATCAAAAGGGAGAGAGACAATCAAACTGAAGAAATCAAAAGGGGATAAGCAATCCAATCAATCAGAAAAATCAAAGGGGAGGGGGGAAGAAACCAAATTGTGAGTACTTAACTCACCAAACAACCAAATTGTGAGTATTTGACTCACTAAACAATCAAAGTGTGAACACTTGACTCACCAAACAACCAAATTGTAAACACTTACTCACCAATCAAACAAACAAACCAATTGTGAACACTATATTGACTCGCCCAACAACCAAACAAATTGAATCAAACGAAATATCAAACTGAACCAAACTAAACCGAGCGAAACTAAATCAAGACAAGTTGAAGAACCAAAACGAACCAAACCAAATAAACCAAGACAGGCTGAACCAAAGCAACCAAAAACAAACAGAGACGAACAACCAATTAACCAAAAAAAAAAGACACACCAAACATAAAGAAAAGATACATCATATTAGCACCGGAGACACAAACCACCGTTGTATTTTCTCTTAATTTGTAAACCCTCTAGAACTACAAGATAATGCCACATAACCTTTTTCACCACCGAAACCAAACAAAAGAAATTGTTGAATACTCTAGAAGCCAATATCACTTGATATTCCAAATATAACCGACCAATAGAAATCAAAGGAACGTTGTCAAATAATATATATAATTAAGCCAATAAGCAAAGAAGAAGAAGAAGCATACCACGGGAAATCAGAAGCCAACAAGAGCCACTTCAACAAAGCAAAAGATATAACCAAAAATATACCGAACGACATCAAGTGGAACAAAGTAAGCATAAAAAATGAACCGAACAAAAGTTGCAAATGGAAACAGAAATTGCAGCGAAGGCTAATCTTTCCGCAAAACACCATATTCAATCAACTAACATGGAAAGAACCAACAAAAAAATCCAAAAGACCGATACTAGAAATTAAACCAAATCAATCACACAACATTCCCAAACTTTTGGAAACTTAACAGCGGAAGTGACGAATCGTTCGAGGATCAAAACAAGCTTTTGATATCATGTTAACAATATAAATAATCAGATAGAACAATGACTGCTAGAGTTTCAATAATATTAGAATGACATTAACATTACATAAGATTACAAGAGAATAAATAATAAAATCTAATGGACTCTAACTTACTAGTCTAAAAGCCCAACCCAATAGCTCAAGCCCAAGAACTTTATTATCTAACAATAACAACAATCTACCTATAATAGGAACAATATATGACAATATAAATAAAATTTATTTTGATCTTATTTATCTAAAATATTTGATCATGGTATATATTAAAATCAGTGTGTTTATATATATATATATATAGAAATGGACAAACATATATGTTAGTTCTTATCTTTCCACTAGTGTTCATAATAATAATACTACTAATAATAATAATACTCTAAAAAATAAATAGTAATACATTGTGACACAAGTGGTAAATAGTTGGTCCCTAAATGGATCGCAATTAATCGAGGGATCGGTCACGCGGATGCACGTGAAGATGAGGTATACCTTTATCCGAGATATTAGTCTTACGGCTGCACACGGAGTATACTTTTAATTTACCAAGAAGCACGGGGAGAGTATACTTTTAGTTTACCAATAATAATGATAATAAAAATAGGGAAATGCTAACAAACGCTTTATTTGTTTTTTTGACAAAAATAAATGATATTCATTCATTTAAATTGATAGAGTACATCAATACAATGCAAATTCACTAAAAACAAAAATGATGAATCTGCGAACAAACTCACAACATCCATGTTAATAGCATAAAACGACAAAGTACAAAAGTCTACACATATGACTATATTCAAGTCTCCGGAATACCGATGTCTCCGAATCTGCAATGTGGACGACGCCAAAGTCATTGATTAGATCTGCACCGTATCGAAGCTGATCTGACAATCTGGATCGAACAAATACCTGGACGAAACAAGAAAGACAAACAACGCCGCACAAAGACGATGAACAAACAAACGTCGCACTAAGACGAAGAAATCACAAAATAAAAAATGAAATAGATGTGAAAATCACTTATTTCAATAAAAGGGAAAGAGAAAAAGAGTTAGAGGGGTGATTTTGGGTCAAAAATTGACCCTAAATCACTCCTCTTTGGTGGATGAATGAGAAAAAACTAGGGTTTTGGTGACGGTTCACATGAGAGAGGGAAAATATACTTTTGTTAGACAAACACTTTGTTTAAAAGTTCAAATAATAAACTTTTTCTTGAGAATTATGTATTTAACACATTGAAACCTCAAAAAGAAACTTTTTCTCCATAAAAAAGAATATTTGTATGGTACTTGTTAACATAACTCATAAAAATAATGATTATTCGAGAGATTAGTCATATTTTGAGTAATTAATTGTAGAAAGAAAAAAAAATACGATAGAGGAAATTTTAAATCTCATTGATTGAATCATGTTATTTAACTTTTTTTACAAGGAACATTATTACAATTAATATTAATAATTAAATTATACTCCTTCTGTTCCACATTATATATCATTGCAAATTTGTTTGTTTTAAATTATACGTCACTTTACAATATCAAGAATTGGGTAATCCTTATTTTCATATTATGTCCCTTATTATTTATTACTTTATCTTTTTCTAATTCTTTTAATTAACATTTTCCATCCCAATAATAAAGGATATAAAACAACTCACGATTACTCTTTTCTATAGAACATTAACTAATACATTTTTAATATATATGAAACTATTAAAGTGACATATAATTTATAACAACGGAGTATCATAAATACTTGGGATTCGGAACACTAATTTAGGTCTAACGGGCTGCGTCTTCTTAGAATTCAAAACGCGTGACATTAGTGTGTGAGAAAGAAAGAAAAAAAATAGAAAACGCGTGGTATTATGTGTGAGAGAAAAGATACTTGATGAGTAAGTATCCAAATAAAATGACATAAAGGCATGATGATGTATCTGTGTAAAAGCAATTAATGTGATTTGAAATTAATTACACTCTAACTCGTGTGATGCACGAGTTTTGTAGAGTTTCATATATATCTACTCCCTCCGTCCATTTTTATAGGAGTAGTTTACAAAAATCATGTGTATTAAGAAAAGTTGTTGGAGTAATAAAGTTGTCTCAAATTGGTGTGACTATTACTCCTAGATTACCCTTAATTAAATATATATTTAATGTTAACTTTTCATATACCAAGACAAATTGATAGTATTAATAAGGGGTATATTTGGAAAAAGAGTAATCAATGCATCTAGGAATTTGTATATGATCTTATATTTAGGGACACATATTTTTTGTAAACTACTCCTATAAATAGGGACGGAGGGAGTATTAAATTGGTTATCTTATTACTTTTATGGTTACATTTAGTATTATGTTATCAAACTATCTCAAAAAGCAACAAAAACAAAAGATGAAATGCAATAAAAATGACAAATCAAAAGAAAAAATATATAAAAAAGCTTGCACCAAGAAATTTGTCCTAACCACAAAAGCTGCTAAATCTATAAAAATAAAAAAGGAAAAGAAACTGTTATGTGGTGATCGAAAGAAATAAAAATAATGAAAAAGAATTGTTATGTGGTAACCGAAAGAAAAAAAAAAGAACCGTTATGTGGTAATTGAAAGAAAAAATAACAATGAAAAGGAACCGCTAATAATTAAAAGGAACTGCTATCAAAAAAGGAATTGCAATGGTGTTAATGACTTTTAAAAAAAATGACATTTTCATGTGCTACCTGATTCAATTCCTTGCAGACTTTTTTTTCATAAAAATTAATTAGGTCCGTCAAAAAGGGCGGAGTTATGGTTATTAGGTTCAATTCCATGATGGTGAGAGAGATGAAAGTGAGTGAGAAATGATTTAGGGACTGTAAGATTGAAAGAAAGAGGACCCGAGATTTGTGTTGAATACATAACATTGAAGCAATCGCATGTCATAAAAAACATCAGTAACTTGGTAGTAAGAGTTGTGAATTGGAAGCATGTGGTACTTGGTTCAATCCCCACCAAAGTTTTTTCATAAGTTTTTTTCAGAACTAAAAATTAAGGCTAATCATTAGGGTTAGGGCAACACTACTCAGTCCTTTCATCGAATATCGAGTTTTTTTTAAAAAAATATATCTTTGAAAATTGCCTATAGTTTTTGAAGTGATTTCATGAGTTTGAGTTTGTTCTATTTATTTACCCTTCATTTACTACTTCATATGTCCCTTTTTACAAGACCTTGTAACAAAAATCATTAACTATTAAATTTTTTTTTAGCAATAGATTTGTCTCAAATGTGTGCGTGACTATTACTAAATTACTCTTTACGTATAGATATATTTAATATTAACTTTTCATATTATAAAACAAATTGATAGAATTAATATTTTAAAAAAATAATAATAAATACATCTACAAACAAATTTGTAGATGATCTTATATTATAAAACTTTTCTTTTATAAATGGTCTTAGAATTAAGGACAAACAAGGTACTAGAACAATATTTATTTGGGAGAGATAAGACAGAAAAATTAGTGAGTAACATTAGTACGGTCCATTTATTACAACGAGTCTCATTAATTTATCATTATGGAGGATAAATCAGCAGAACAAATTAGACTCTCATTTCATCTCGTCAAACGCGGCCACCTCACTACTACTCCGTCCCAAAATATAAGCAAAAATGAGTCACCATAAGTTGATGTATTTGGTACAAATTTTGAACCAAATACATTAACTTTTGTTGACCAATTTTTGCTTATATTTTGGGACGGAGGGAGTATAAATAAGCATTACTAGCCTCACTTTTTGT
This sequence comes from Medicago ruthenica, assembly GCA_018208015.1. NCBI lineage: Eukaryota > Viridiplantae > Streptophyta > Magnoliopsida > Fabales > Fabaceae > Medicago > Medicago ruthenica. Next base: position 84,244,417 of record CM031374.1, on the reverse strand, counting down.
ACATCACTCAATATCTCATTTTCAATTTTAATTCAATCATTATTAAAATTAGAATTAGAATCTCCTCAATAATTTGACAATGATGAGATCAAGTTTTCTTTTGATTCTATCAATGCTGCTTCTCAATACTTCATTGTCATCTGCATATAAGTTTAAGGTCGGTGGTAAAGATGGTTGGACAGTGAAAGCCTTGGGACGCTATGAAGTTTGGGCTAGTAGAATCAAGTTTCTAGTCAACGACATACTTTGTAAGAACAATCTGATTTTTTTCTCTTATTTTTTCATCTCTAAATATCAAAACTTTATTTACATCATAATAATAATTCTATTGATTTTTTCCTTTATGAAACAGCCAAATTTTATGTATAATCAATATCAAAATAAAAACTTAGCAGGAAAAACATATGGGTTAAATGTATTTTTAATCGTTACGATGACATTGAATCTTTTCATAAAAAAACATCGGATTTTATTTTTAGGTTATGTATCCACTTTTAAGTGCAATATGTTATATATTATCATTATTTACTAGACAGCATCTAGTGAGGCTTTTCTTTAGCGATTTAGTTTATAATTTGAATAGACTAAAATGTAGATCAACAACTAAAAAGCAAAATATATACATATGTATATATATAATTTGTTTGAGATTATTAAAATCTATATTTAATCTGAAAAATTACTCTGAGAAAATTGCAAATTTTTGTTTAATTCATAACTAGTAAAAGACCCGGGCTTTCACACGGGTCACGTAACATTGCGATATTATATAAAAAATAATTATATTGTTAATATTGTAGAATATTTATATATATTAAATGAAAATTATGAGTAATAATGGAATGTTTATATTATTTTTTTGGCATGCAGATTTCAAGTATAACAAACTAGTCGATTCAGTATTGGTGGTAAACAAACAAGACTATGATTCATGCAATATTACAAACCCAATTCACAAGATGCGTGGTGGAGATTCAACTTTTCTATTGGACAAACCGGGACACTTTTACTTCATCAGTGGAAATGTTAAAAATTGCGTAAAGGGTGAAAAGTTGAGCCTTGTGGTTTTGTCTACATACCACCATGAACATCATGGACCATCTTTATCTCCGGTACCAGCAAATGCTCCGACATCAAGTGCTCACGGCGGGATTGCTCTGGTACCAAGTGCTCACCACAGGGTTGCTCCTGCGCCACATCATGATCACTCGGGTTTTACGAGGTTGAGTGGTTCTTTTGTGGTCAGTGTTGTGGTGGCTTTGGTTTTAGACAGCTTTGTTTTTTAGAATGTTAATATTTTGGCATCTCCCAGAGGTGTTGCTTTATATGTTTCTGTTTTAATTTTTGTTGTCATTGAATTTTCGTCTTGCTCCAGTTTTTTCTTTTAGTTCGATGCCTTCTAAAATATGTTTTGTGTCATATGTTTACTTTTATGGAATATAATTAACTTTTACTTTGATAAGTGTGTGCTATTAGTTATTTTAATTTTAAAAATTATTAATTACCAATTCTATCTGAAATAAATGAATGAATCAACCGAGATCGTATCAATCAAATGGTTCTATATTAGTTTATTTAACAAGTATCACAGGGGCATTAGTTAGTATTTTCCTAAATATTGAAGAATGGTAGTTTTGTCCATAAGTTCTAGCTGAATTGATAAAAATGGTGAAATTATTAGGTTGTACGTTGTGATAAAATTCGAACTCAGTCTCTCACCTTACGTGTATGAGTTCTTAAGTGGTTATCCTCATTTTGTCTATCAAGAAAAGTGTATTATAATTTTATTTTAAGGGAAATGATGACCTATTGCCAAATGTTTTTCTAGTAGTAAATACTAAATTGATTTCTAATAATTTTAAATTAACTTCTTTCGAAAAAGTTAAAATATTCAATTTGAAATAAGTTAGTTGTTAAAAAAACGATTTTACATTTATTACTCTATTAAAACAAATTCATTAATTTTAGGTTTGGCTATTAGTGCTCGAAATATGTATGGAAAGGAATCACAACCTCAGAGAAAATATCATTAACATTATGTCCAATCAAATAAATAATTATGATTATTGATTACTGATTACTGATATCTCAATAATTCTTTTTAGAGAAAGTAACTTCTTAAACTCTAATCTTTCAAAAAAAAAAACTTCTTAAACTCTAATGAATTGTTATTATAGTGGTAAAAAAAGACGAGTCTTGAATTTATAGGTTTTGAGATCGAGATGCCCCCGACCTTGTTTGGTCTACACTCTACACGATAAATAATATACCATTAGTTTTTTTTGGTGTGCAAACTGGATATTTACGGGCTTTAACTATAAAGACTAATTTTGAGTTAGATAAAGGGTTTGTTTGTTTGAATTGACTTATTTTTGAGTTTATTAAAAATAGTTTATGCAAATAAATAAACTTTTATGTTAATTCATAAGTTCTTACTAACGAAATTTATATCTTTATAAGTTGTTCTTTTTCATAAACAACCATGACAAGCTTATGAAAACTACATAAAATTTATTTATTTGCATAGACTATTTTGCATAAGCTAAAAAATCAATCCAAACGGACCCAAAATCGCTATATGTAGAAAAACTCTTCCTCATAATTAAGTTACCCTAATACTGATAAGTATCTTACAATATTAATTTTTGTTTTTACAGCATTCAATATTAATGTTATAAACACATTTTGGTTGTATTGTACACTATTTTTCTGAGACAGAAATAATATAAACTTTCATGAAATCATGTTTGCTATATTTAATATTTTTCTTTTTATATCGTTATCGAATATATTCTAACTTCTAATTCACTGCAACTATATTTATTTCTTGTCAGCTGTTTCTTTAAATTTAATTAAATTTTCAACCAAGCAATTGAGTTCTAGTGGTTTATGAGATCCATCAGAGACAAATTATTTAGGAGAACCTGAATTTGATTCTCGAGTGGAACAATTCTTAGCTAAACTTTACTTACGTCTCGGCTGAACTCCAGATTACCAGGGTCCCTTTCGTCTGTGAACCAGAGAGTTAACACAAAAAAAAAGTTACTGAAATTTTCCTTGTTTATTTTTTTAAGAAAAAAGTATGAGGAAGGGAGAATATTTTTTTTTAATTAAACCGACACTAACGAAAATTTTACAATGGTCTAGAGGATATTGAACTTTGTACCTTGAAATAAGCTATTCCCACTAAACTAACACCTCAAGTGTAGGTAATGTAATATTTCTTCTTAAAAATGTAATAATAATAATAATAATAATAATAATAATAATAATAATAATAATAATAATAATAATAATAATAATAATAATAATAATAATTATTATTATTATTATTATTATTATTATTATTATTATTATTAAGTTTGTTGAGTAATGTAATATAACTTCTTAAAAATGTTGTAATAATTATAGTTAAGTCTATTGCGCTTAATGGATTTTGTTAACGGGTCAAGCCATGATAATAGGAGGATCCATTGGTTCAAAATACGTGTATGCAACACCAAAAGGGGTCGTAGGTTATATTAGTTTACGTCATTTTTAGAGTTTTGAATCACATAGCAACATAGGAAGTTTGGGGTTCGAACTTTGATCCTTGCATATAATTTTTCTTACAGCTATCAACTGAGTTGTGCGTACGGGACAAGGAAATAATTCTTTATTTACATTGAAAAAGACTTTGCAAGTCAGTTTAGCTTAGAGGCAATTATAGATGAATTTGAGTCTTTGAAGGGTCGTCGAGTTTGACATTCATAAATAGTTGTCTATCTCTTTATATATATATATATATATATATATATATATATATATATACCCACTAGTTTTTATGTGTGAGTGTTTTAGCAAGCTACACCTTAGAGTGCATTTAACCATTTTTTAGTTATCACTTACTAAAATACTCCTTCTAAAAAATAAGTTGGTGTATATTCTAGCAAATGTCTATAGGAGTTGCTAACTTACACTCACTTATTTTTTAGAAGGTGTGCTATAGCAACATACACCTCAAGGTGTATTTATCAACTTTTTAGTTATAACTTGCTAAAACACTCTCACATAAAAACTAGTGGGTGTATTCTAGCAAATCCCTATATATATTGTTCGCGTATGTAAACACAAGTTAATTACAACAGGTGAACTGCTCAGTGGAACGTCATACATTGTTTTTTACTCTCCAGAATCTGTCCCATCAGACGTCTTAAGTGTCCCTTTTTATAGCCCTCAAAGTGTTGTCTTAATGGGCCTTTCTCTGATCATTCAAAGCCCATTAAGTTGTGATCCTGAGCCTCTCATTGGTTGTATGCTTTGAGTACGGCCGCGCGTGGACTAGGGTGCAACTCATCCGTACTGGGCGCGTGGAGTTAAGACGCGCTTTCAGAGACTTTGAACGGTCGAATCAGTGTTGATGATGACGAGTTGAGTTGGCCTGACTTGAACAGTCAAACCAGTCAAGATGAGGACGAGCTGAGCTGGCTTGACCTGGACAGTCAAACCAGTAAAGATGAGGACGAGCTGAGCTGGCCTGACCTGAACAGTCAAACCAGTGAAGATTAGGACGAGCTGAGATGGCCTGACTTAAACAGTCAAACCAATATTGTGAGATCTTGTTAGTTAGTCAAGTGAAGTATTACAAGTCACACGGAATGGTCCATCCATGTCAGTCCACAGTCCACCAAGTGTCAAGCCTATTAATACGTAGACGTTTGTTCTTTATCCGATCGACCTATATCAGTCCTTATATATATATAGACATACACACTATTTTGCCATTAAAAAAACTTAGTTTTCTACGTCATGTTGTGTGTGTGTCATGCAACGTATGATAGAACAAGCTGATCACAGACGACACATCCATGGGGAGCAAAAGAAATCTCGGAGAATCAGAAAAAGTTCCAACACAATTAGCTTAAAGCAAGTGATTAGCATATTTAATAATGAAAACTGCAGTAATAGTATTTTGAATTATAGGAGAGAGAAAGAAACAAACAGAAAACACTATTATTTTAGTCTAATCATCACTCTAACAGTCTTATTATATATAGCAGCTAGTAAAATAATCCTCCTAGCAAACCATGTCCAAATTGCAACAATATTGCAAACTTAGGGTTTCTGTTCTGCTTCTAGGGTTTCAAATACTACAAACGTTGCTGTTGCTCTATCCCCATCGATCCATATACTTGACCTCTTTTTTCCTATTTTCATTTATCAAGACTTTCAATTTCCCAATATACTGATCTTTAATTAGTTATCTGATCCTTTTCTGCTTCTCCCACCGGATGCTATCCAATATAATTCAAATGTAATTTTATCTTATAGTTATATATCAACAAGTTGCTGATTAATTAGTTAGTTTAGATCTTGTCAAAAAAAAATTAGTTAGTTTAGATTCTACTGAAAGATTTGAAGCTATATAATTGATAAATCAAAATATATAAAGAAACAATTAATTAGGCATCAATATTATATATATGACAAACTTAAAACCATCCATATCTTAATAATTTTTTTCTTATAAAAAAACAAAAAAGCTTACCATCAATATATAGGGTGATATATATCTCAATTATAAGAATCTTGTTGCTTGACACAAGCACCTTGATCTGTTTGAGTAGTCCCCTTAATTTGATAACTTTTCTTCTTCTTTTTCTTCTTCTTATATGGGATCCCTCTTGCCTTTTGCTGACTATCCTTCACCTCACGAAGGTAAACCCGAATAGATCCTCCGGCAAAGGGGTTAGTCTCCGGTGATCCACCGTTCTCTTCGTAGGCAGCTCGAAGGCGTCCTATGAGTGCATCAAGACTTCCCCATGCTTGCTTGAGAGGACAAGCACAGGGTGCAGGTGGGGTAGGTTGTCCAAAGAAGATGCAACCTTGAAAGTGAACCTTAGTCTTTCCAAATTGATCAAGGTAACGAAGAAAATCAAGAACGTGGTTGAAGTTACAGTGTGATAGTGGAACTAGTGGATTTTGACTCTTGAGATATTGATTAAAGGTGTTCCAATCTCTCCGTTTTTGAGATTCATACCTGCTTAGTGGTTGTTGTTGCTGATGATCATGATGATTGGATTTGGAAGAAGATGCGTGGAGAGAAGAGTTTTCGATTTGGAAAGAGGAAGAAGACATGTTTTGTGCTTGACAGGGTAAGGTGAGCGATGGGAGGTGAAGTGAATGAGGTGAAAGAATGAATGTATTGGTGTTGGTGCAGTGGAGAAACAAAGATGAAAATCACGACTTGTGGTCTTTTGAAAGGACCTAACGTGGGGCCTATGTCCAAGTGCTTTTATTTTCTTTCTCTTCTTCCGTCTCAAACAATTGTCTGTTCAAGTTTGTGTACGATTATTAATTATGTTGATTTTAATGGTAAAATTAGTATATACTTTAAAAAAAATATTAAAATTAACATCATTTACTAAAATACTCGTATTAATTATAGTTAGTAGAGTAGTTAAGTTGGATAAAAATCAATAAATAAAGGTATAATAGTGAAAAAAATAATAATAAATCCTACATTAATATTCTAAAGTAACAATTATTTTTAGACATGAAAAAAAAATACTAAAGAGACACTTATTTTATGACGAAGGGAGTGTTTTTTATTTATAAAACTCTTTCATCGTGTGGTATCTTTATTTCTATTTTTTTAGAAATTTAATTGATGAATTTAAATAGATTAAAGATTGATTTGCAAAATTTTATGAACTAAATGGAAAGAGAGATAGTTTGAGAACGTTTTATAGAAGAAATTGTCTAGATGGGTCAACTCATTGGGGTACCAAAAAAATAAACTCAAGGTGTTTGTGAGGACTTCATTCAAAAATACATATCTTAGAAGGTCTAGAATGATTTTTTATCAACAAAATCAGCCTACATTAGCGGATTTGCAATTCTTTTTTTGGTCAAGTAGCCTAGTGGCTGGAGCTCACACATTTTAAATGTGGAGAAGTGGGTGTCCGAAGTTCGAACCCCGACCCTTGCATATATTATGCATTGTCCCTACCAACTGAGCTAAGCTCGCGGGGACATCGAATTTGTAATTCTACCTTTTACTTGAATATTACTATGTATGTACTAGCGTATATTATTAAATTTTTGGAAAATTACGTTTGTTGTCTCTTAACTTGATTCCATAAAACAATTTCGCCATTTTTTCATGTCATTTTTGTCACACACACACATATATATATATATATATATATATATATATATATATATATATATATATATATATATATATATATATATATAAATATCAAAATATGAGTGAATGATCATAGATTTGAATAATAAGAGCTCATATTAAAATAAAATCATAACTTTGAATCTTGAAAATCCATATGAAAATTGATTTAGGTTTCACAATATATGACTATCTTAAATAAATAATTCTTTTTATTATTATTTTGTATCTTTTTTTTAACATAAAATATTCATTCATTCAAATTGATAGAATACATCGTTCTACATCACTAAAAACGTATATGAATATGAATCCACGAAAACTCACCGCATCCAAGTTAATAGTATCCGACAACATGCCTATAGATAATATGATAAAGTGACCGGAATACTCATGCCTCCGGATCTTCAACGTTAACGCCCAAATCATTGATTGAATAACCGATCTTTCAGTATAAATCAAATGAACACTGCAACAATACAAGAAATCAAACAACACCACACAAGACGACGAATAACACAAAGCCGCACTCAGACGATAAAAATACAAAGAAAAAACCCAGAATCACTTATTTAAATTGAAATAGAGAGAAAAAGACAAAGATAGGTGATTTTGGGTCAAAAATTGACCCAAACCACCCCCTTCAATGAAGGAAATGGAAAAGAGAACCTAGAGAGGAAAAAAAAGGACCGGCTTATTGATTTAATAGTGAAAATAAATTTGCAATTATTGACCCAACTATTTTGTATATTTTGTAACCAACAACTCAAATACTACGGTGAAAAGACAACTTAACTCTCTTTTTAATAGGTAGACTTGAAGAAACAATATCAATAATTAACAAATTTAATACTACGGCATATTTTCTTAAAAATACATAAAATGTTATTATTTATCCTTCTTCCTCCACTTTTGAGATAAAAACAATAGATAAAAATGGAGAGAGCAAGAACACAATGTAAGTATGAGAGAGAGAGTTGTCTCAAAAGTTATCACAAAATGGTTATACAAATATTATTTCTCTTTCAGTAAATTTTAATAAAATATTTTTTTAATCTTTACTTTTTATTATAAAATACCTTTTTTTTACTAAATGTGGTAAAAACCCACCTTTTAATTATTATTGAGCGGTTAAGTTTAGATATATCATGTACTACTGTATTTTGTATGTTTTATTTTCTTTGTCAGAATTTAGAATGAATTTCTTTGATCTTTATAATTTAACTTTTTTTTTCTTATAAATAAGAGCGAAAAGAGTAATACGATAGGACGAAGAATAATAAAAATGCAATCACACCAATCATCATTTTTCTAAATAGGCATTATTGTGATCACTTGGTAATGGTTTACATAGGACCCTTTCCTTGATTTTGTCTAATTATGTGGGAACCAATTCATTCATTACTTGGCAACTTGATGCTTGTATATATTATATCAGGGCCGTTCCTATGAAAATGGAGGCCCGGCTCTCAAAGTAAAAGTAGGCCCCTAATAAAATAAAATTAATTTTTTTTAAAGAACATTCTTTTATTTAATTAAAAATAACATTCGTAAACATAAATAAAAGTCATATAACTAACACAAAAAAGATTCATATTTTAATCAATAATATAAAAATACAATTTCAAACGAATATCTTTATCAAAATTTTAGGTTGTATTTTCCTTAGTTAGTACAGACGCAAAACCTGGGAGTTGAACCCAGGTTCATGGGAAAGCCTGTGCACTATACTACCACTGGGCCACACATCCAGATTTGATGATATCACCACATCATTAGTATATATTCCTTTTTTACTTGCATTATATATTAAAAAGAAATATTTTGGGCCCCCAAATTTTGGAGGCCCAGCTCCATAGAGCTGTTTGCACCCCCAAGGAACGGCCCTGTATTATATCATCACCATATCTATCAATGACCCGCTCCATTGTAAATCTTTAATAATTTTAATACGAACACCGATAGTGAATAAAAAAAATATTACACTGGCAGGCAACAATCATAAGCCTTCAATCACTAAAAAAGTTTGTGGGCAAAACCTTAATATATCAAAGAGAGAGGTTGTCTACTATGGATCCAACTCAAAAGTGGATCTTACTGAATTTAGTAAATTTTAGTAAAATATTTTTTTTTGCTCTCGAATTTTTAATATTATAAAATATTTTTTTATTAAACATGGTTAAAGTTATTCTTTTGATCACTTTTGAAAAGTCGATATTAGACTCAACATACAAGTTAGATATGGAATGAAGGGATTGTTTATAAGCTACTTTTTTCATTTTTATTTATATTTTTTTAAAATTGATTGTATATTTATTATGTCTATTTTGTTTATAGATATTTCTTAAATACTCTTTTTTGCGTGGATTGCAATTACTGTAGGAATTTATTGGCGGTGGAATAATTCACTCATAAAGGCATATTTTTTAAGAACTTTTTCTGCTTGATTATTGACGGGTTCTCTGTCTTTTAAGGCTCTTTTGAAAGTTTACTCGAATGAGTATAAAATGCATGAAGTAGCAGAGATACCTTGGACCCCTGTTTAGAAGTTTTCAGCTCTAAGAATGTCAGGTTTGAGAGTACTTGTCCATGTATGAATTGACAAATGGATATCATCATGCCGGGCCCCAACATTCAAACAGTTACCTTTTAATAAAAAGTGACCTATATATTACGATTCGCTTGTATCATTGGAGCCTTAGGTTAAACTTGCCGTCAAAAAGAATTTAAAGTAGGATACGATTTTATGAATTATATCTTTTATAAAAAAAAAACTGCCCCCTGTGTCCTACATAAATAATCCATTTGTAAAAAAATACTATCTTAAAATAGTGATTCATTTCATTGAATTTTTTTTTTTCAATTATACACTATAGATAATGTTAATTTTATCACTCTCAATTCAATATCTTCATTTTATATTTATGATAATGGTGAACACACTAATACTTGAGAATGACACGTGAATGCTTCTTTCTCTTTTATTTATACAATTTTTTTAATATGTGCGAAATAATCAAATGACTCAATTATTTTAAGACGAATAGAGTATATATATGTTGTGTCTATGTCTCTCTCATTAAATACTGATGTTATGTTTTTTTTTTTCATTTTTACCATTTAATTTTAAGGTAAAATAAGTTTTTTTTAAAGGAGGTTAAATAAGTTTGTTTTTTTTTTAACAAAGAAGGTTAAATAAGTTTTTGATCGTTATGAATATTTTATTTTTCATATTTAATCACTCTAAAAAATTTCTTCAAACAAAGGTCACTAATTGTTTTCCATTAGCATATTTAATCACCCGTGTTAAAGTAAGTTAAACGTGACACTGTATAAATAACCTAAAAATGAAAGATGATATAATTATAAAGACCAGAAATTTATTTTTAACGCTAGTTTTTTTGTCCATATAAACATATCATCTTTCTCTTTTAGTCCTATAAAAAGTGTCACATGTGCAACCTTTAACCGATGTATAAATGTGTTGACAGAAAAGCGATACATGTCCTGTCTTAAAGTCTTCCAAAGGGAAGAACTTAAGTTCATCTGAAGATAGAGTGGTGTAATATCCCGCTTAAACATGACTTTAACAGTGTTACAGGAATTAAACGAAAGGAATGGCAATTATGTAATTATGTGGCGATGGCAGTTATGTAATTATTTGAATTAAGAAGAATTGTTTAAAAAGGAAACAAGATATTTTCTTGTCATTTTTTTCCTTCTTTCCTTCCCTCTCCAAATCGGTTTCCCCTCCTTCTTTCCCTCTAACTCACACGCCTCCCTCTCCTTGCCATAATCCATCAAACTCCATCTTATAATCTTGTACTTCAAGCAAGCATGGATTTTGGGAAAGTTGGAGCAAGAGAAAAGTTAAAGAAAAGCAAGAAAGGAAAAGGGTTGGAAGCTAGGGTTTGAGGAGAATCAAGCTAGGATTAAGGATTAGGAAGCTTGGCAAGCTTTGATCAGATGATTTGAGGTGAGCTCCCTAGGGTTTTATAACCCATTTTGTACAAGTTTAAATGTTTATAGTTTGATGACTAAGTTTGAGGCTTAGTGCCCTATTTTCCCTTTCATGCAATTTCCTTGTTCAATCATGATGTAATATGTTAGTATGCCTTAAAATTTCATCCATTAAGTTGTTATGATGTCTGGGTATGTTTGGATAAGCTGAAATGGTGAAAATCACGTTTTAAACTTGTCTTATGCTGTCCAACTGCAGGTAAAATCGTGTCACGATTTTACAATCGTGTCACGATTTCACAGGCAGAACTAAACACGATTTCTGGGTAGAAAATCGTGTCACGATTTCCAAATCGTGACACGATGGGACAGTAGGCAGAAACATGTTGTTTTTCATCAACTCTCGCACCATTCCGGCTATCTAATGCTACCTCGGACTCCATAACGACATGTAGTGACTAAGTGTCGCTAACAAGTATAGAAAGACCTAACTTTTAGAGAATGTATGGATGAATTATAGATGAGGATAGGTACATTGGTTAAGAGAGGATTATCTTAATCCATAAGTTGTCATAGAGATGTTAAGGAACTAGTTTAGGGTTTGACCCTTACCAGGCAATGTTATGGACTCGATTCGGCATACAAGAATCCAAGAATGATATAATAGTTAAGTTTGGAACCTATTTTAGGTAAACATGATTATAGATGTATTCAATTTAGAATACAAGGGCAATAGGAATGCTTTGGCAATCATAGTTACAGATAAGTTATAGTGTTGGTTCTCCAACGATTATAGGTGGCTTATGAGAACGATAAGCCAAGAATCATAGGTTATAGGTTATACGTTATAGGATTGTTATACGATTACAGTAACAGGTATACATGTTATAGTTAAAGTTAAAGAATTAAAGATCAAAGATTATGGCGTGCTTGCACGTTTTACAGTTACAGTTACAGGGCGTGTTCAGCAGACTCCGGGATTCGCCGGATGGGACTTCTCCGAGAGGGTTGTCCACACGTTTTATAGGGAGTCCGGTGTTAGCCTGATATGATAGGAATTTCACCGGTTTATAGGGAGATGTACCTCGGGGTTACTCCACCCGGGCCGCACTCCGTAAAATGAACTCAGATAATAATGTTTGTTCAACGCTAACAGCTAACATAAAACACCTAAAACATCCTTATTTGTTTTATGTTTCATAGTTATAGTCAAAGTTACAGTTACAGTTAGTGTTACAGGACGTTACAGTTATAGTTATAGACAGTTAACAGAAAGTGGTCCTAGGTTTCCCCTCGATCACTAAGTTATAGCTACAGGCAGGAATTATAGTTTCAGATAGGTTACAGTTACAGTTATAGGCGGTTGACAGTTATAGTTACAGATAGATTATAGTTATAGTTATAGGCAGACTTATAGTTAAAGTCAGACTTATACCCTTTGTGGTTAAAGATAAAGACTTGGCGATCATAGGAAATCCCCAAGATTGCCAAGGTAGGCATGGCGACCCTAGGTTCCCTGTGGTTGCCAACAGTTGGTTGGGCTGGAGCTCACTGAGACATTATGTCTCATCCCATTCCTTCTGGTGCAGGTTCACAGGTAAGTCTGAGGTTCATGATGGTGATCTTCACAGAGATACTGGATGGAGTACGGTTGCTCGTTGTGTACCAGCTCAGGAGCTTATTGGATATTGTATAAGTAATTGTAATAGTAATGGATTATTTGTGTAAACTTGTATTCATTCATTTGTGATTTATTATTATTATTGAAATTTTCAAATGTATCCAGTATCAGTTTAACGCACATGCTAATATACTAGTTAAAGTTAGTATGGGTGTTACAAGTGGAATATAACTTTGACATCACAAAAGCTGAGTGACATTTAGCATGCACAAGACACAAATTTGTGCACCATGAATAAATTACTATCTCAATAAGTGATAGCCATCGATATATTATTAATTTAAAACAACGGTTCAGATTTTTTTTATGGTAACCTATATGCAACTTTTTGACATTGAACTCATAACAAAAAAACCGACCCCACATATAATTTTTCTATGTTTATATTTGAAGATGGGCTTTTATAGAATGATTCCAAATTTCATTAGCAACAAAAATGGTGTAGCAACCCAGACCTGGACATCAGAGAATGCAGTTCTTCTCGCTATGGTTTTCGTATTCGATTGATAATCGCTATTGATTTCCCTTAATTAAAAGTTCAACTTGGATTAATTAATTAATTCACAATTTCGTCTTCAACTTCGTCCAACAGACATTCCTTGTAATTTATCCCAATTTCATACCCTTTACCTACCCAGAAATCAATATTCAAAACAAAAGGATTATCTCTAAATAAATACTTCTCAGATAAAAAAATTGCAGAAACAATCAAACAAAGTTTATCAGTCTAGATCTGGACATATGAGGAGAGTATGAGCAAACTTTAAACTTCAGTTCAGTTGTGAATGGAGAGAAATTGAAAAAGTTTAATCATGAGGATCAAATTTTAATTTAAGAGAATGAAGAAATAAGAGGTTGAAGTGAAGGGTGTAATAATCGTAATTTAAAAAACAACATCCCACACTTTTATGCTAACCTCAAATTACTTCATTGTTGTTTTCGAGACTCTTCTTTAAAAAATTAGTTAAACAATGAAGTAATATTTTATGTGGGTGTGAGCATTATAGTTCATTAGTTTGAGGTTGGGATGTTAGTTTCCAGATTTACAATCGTAATTTTTTTGAAGAAAGTCGGGGGTGTATTTCTCTTTCCTTACATATGGGAGGTGAGTTAGCATAAAAGAGTAAAGACCATCTATTATTTGCCAGGTGGCATTTAGCCTGGGGCAATGAAGTTGTTTCCCACCATGAAAAAGTTGAATTTTTACCATTAGATTAAAGAGGTATATTGATATTATCATGGTCTTTCTATACTTTATTCATCCTCTAGATCTGAAATTTTACACGGGACAAGAGATCTTGCTTTTTCTTTCAAATCTGGTTTACGGAGTGATTTCTCGCCCAACCCATGACGCTAGGAAAGGAACACGTTAGATATTGCATAACTTCACACAATTCACATGGTGGGAATTGTAGAACATGCTGGAAATTGTAGAAGCGTCAATGGCAAGCGCGTGACCTCCACTCCCATGGTATTGTATCATGGAGATTGGAAGGGGACAGAGAAGAGGAATTGTAGAACTGACATTTTTTATACTCATTAATTTGTTTTTGAAATTAAGTTTAGATTTTATAGGTTTTAGTTTAGGAGTTGTTGTTATGGATGTACTGTAATTGTGGTTTCTATTCTCTTCTTTTTGCTGAATTTTGTTTCTCGTTTTTTTTCTTTTCAGAAGGTCAATGGATCCAATATTTCAATGAAAATATTTGATTTTTTTTTCTTTCAATAACAAGTGAAATTAAAAATACAGTGAAGATTGTTTAATGGCAAAGGTTGAAAACTGAAATTAAACATGGTGGTGGTTAGAGAGGTTATATTCATGAGGGTAGAGAGAGGAGGTTGAGGGTGGAGATAGGAGGTAAAGAGAGATTTGATACAGACTGAGCATAGTAAATCTGTGTTTTTTATTAGATCTAATGGTTTAATCTAACTTTCCCATGGTGGGAAACAACTATGCTTTCCCATGCTAAACCCCACCTATTTGCTAATAAAATATGTTACAACTTTATGATTTTTTTTTTAAACAGCAGGTCTAGAACCGACAGTTGCCATTAATATTGTAATTTGTGTATGGTACACAAATTTGTGTCTTGTGCATGCTAAATGCCACCAAAAGGTGACCAAATATATTTCTCTATATTGGAGGGGATATTGTGCATCAAAAGAAGTTCATTATGTTCAAAAGAGAAAGAAAGTGGTAGTCACAAAGGTTGACTACCCATATGATTCATAAACTAAGACAATTACTCTTAATATCCTTGATTGGAGCATTCACCTATAGTAACATCGGCAGTTGAACCCCTTTTTGGATGATCCTTTTGAGTTGCATAGCATTCCTTGGGAAAATCTCCAGGCTCAACAATATGGGTGGATACAGGTTGAAGAGCAACAAGGGTTCATTTTAGAGGGATCAATGAAGTTACATGAGTCGATCTCTTGGCTTGCTCCTGAGAAGTTTTGAAACTAACCGACACTGCATGTTAGATATTCAGGTCTTCTTTGTTGGCAACTAGATCTTTCTCTAAACAGGCCTTTTGTTCCACTAGAAGATTTAATTCAAAATCAACACGAGTGAAGTCCTTATACAATTTACCCCTACAACTGTTAACCGAAATCAACTACTTGACTAGTTGCGTAGAATCGGGAGCAAGTCATTCTAGTTCTTCTTTAACATGATATTGCTTTGCAAGGAGAGCAGTAGTCCTCTTGTTAACCTTTGACTGCCTTCATAAAAAGGCCTCATTCTCTTGCTCAAGATCAATGTAAGTCTTCTTGAAGGAATCCCTACTTGCCTTCAATACCTGTATATGGGTATGACTACAGGCAGCACAATCATGATCCTTGAAGACCACATAGCTCCTTGAAATATCACCAAGTTGAAGAGATAGATGCTTGAAGACTTGTTGATGAGGGGGTGGCAACATAACGATAGAACCCGGTCGATATAAGGCGATCCTAAGATTCCCAGTTTCAATTGCATTCGTTGGAATCTCTCTTAGAAGCACTATTTCCTTCCGCTTAAGGTCTTCCTCGATAGCGGAAGGAGGGGATGAGTGAATGGTTGAGGATGATACCGTCGACTTATGAGTACGGACACAAAAGGGAGATCCTTACTCCCTAAACTCATGTGAAGAGTTTTCTTCAAGGAACAGAGAGTTGACGGTCTACACAAGGAAGAAAGGTTATTGCTTTAATGGTCTTAATGCCGCTAGACCTTGTCCTTTTCACATGAATCAAGAGAGTTTCATATTTTTCTTCTTCTTCTTATAACACAGAAAGAATTTTTGCTTTCTTTTAGCCAACTTGTTTGGAGAACAAACAATTAGCAAGAAAATTCAAAAAACCATAAAAGGAGGAATATGAATGTGAAAATTACCCTTTTTGGCAGCTTAAGACGTTTGAATCCAGGTGTTAGGCTTGGTGTCAGATGGTTGGGGTGATGCTACCACTCTTGTCAGAGAAATGATGATGTGACGATTTATTGCCTTCTAAATTGACAAACATTATTTATTTGAAGAAATGTCACCAATTGGTAAAGCTAGGTGTTTACCTATGTTGGGTTCTAGATAAAACCATCTTGAAAGCTTGGAATTTTGTCCAACTTTCGAAAATTACCCCTATCAACTTAATTCATTTTACAATTTTAATATAAACCTAAACCATAATTATTGGGAACTCAAAAACTAATTGTTCTATTTTAGTTGAACATTTATCTATTACAAACTTGTCCTTCCAATTTTAAATATAAGCAAAAACTTAGATGTATTAAGTTTATTTATTTTTTAAATTGTGGAAGGGAAATTTTTATTTTTTAAAGTGATACTAATGATTTTATTACAACCGTTCTCGAGGTAATTTGAACTATGTACCATTGTACCTTAATGTTGCATAGTCAAACTCTTACCAATGAACTAACACTTGAAATGTTAATGTATTAAATTCAAAGTTTGACCAAATACACTTGACTTTTTGCTTATATGGTTTTTTTTTACAATGTTTTTTTTTGTGTGAACAGAGTATCCTCTACAAGCAATTGCAAAGACTAATTCCTTAAACAGGGTAGAACCATAATAGATGACAAAAATCTCTCTCAGGAGATTTAATACTGTACATCCCCGTTTGGAGGGCTCTATATATTGCAGTGCTTATATTTAATATTAGAGTTAGAATTTTTTTTTGGTTCAAATTGAAACTTAAATTGTAACCAAAAATAAATTTAAAAACAGATAAATTTAATGTTGAGGTGAAGTTTCAATAAATTTGGATGATATAGATAGTATAAAGCATAAATAAACAAATTAAATTAGATATTATGCGATAATATGTTTTTTTAAGAAATTAAAATAGAATATATTAACACAAACCACCAAGTCTTCCAAGCACAAGAAGTGTAAGAAAAATACTATGGGCAATAGTAGCAATTACACCAAAAATTTTGAAAAAAAAAATCACAAACTGAAAGAAATAAGGAAACAAGTTGGTCACTAAACATAAGCCAAGCACAATAGGGGATTAAGCCATCAAAAGTGTTAGTCCAAATTGAAGGTAGTATATTTCGCTTTCAACCACCAAAAGATTGTAAATTAATTTTGTCAAGTAAATGTTGTAATGTTTCCTGCTTGAAAATTCTATAATTTATTTCTTTCTAACCTAAACGGTTGAGAGCCAAATTAACTATAGAACTGAGGTAAACTTTTTTGAGAACCCACCAAAGCATTTAAATTGAAGTAAATTATCCAAAATACGCATCGAAGTAACCGTGAGAAAATCTGGGCAACGAAAAACAGAAACCCAAACTTTTCCAAAAAAATATACTTCAAAAACAAATGATTCACATCCTCCTCTTAACCACAACCACCCACACACAGTTGCTCTTCATTCTGAAGAACCTCTCTCCTTACTAAATTATATGTTGTAGGCAGGGGCGGACCTGGACTTTCAATACCAGTGGGGCAATATTGGTGGATTTTTCCAATCGTTAAAACCATGTCCCACAAAATGATCACCGCCATATTTAGATACATTTTTAAATAAAAAACATGGCAAACAACATCCACTATCAGATGATTCACTATACTCAAGCCAATTATATAAACCAAACCAATGCTTACCAAATCGATGCCTTTTTTTACCAAAATATTTCCAAGGAAAATCAAAATTAACGGGTTGATGTGGACCTTTTTTTAGATAAGCTTTTCTTACATCGTCTTGAATGTCAGGATGGTAGCTTGTAATTGTAGGTCTGCGGGAAGGATCTGTTTCCAATATTTCAAAGTCAATGACTTTGTTACTCTCACTACTAATAGCTTTGTCTCTAGGCATAACTGGAAAAAATTTCTTCATCCTGACCTGATTCAATTACACAACAAAATTAATGTTTTTTTCCTTCTGATTTACATTACATATTACATAATTAAGAAAACATGATTAATATCCCGAAGAAAATCTATAACAAACAAGAAATTGAACACAATTTTTATCAAAAACCATAATACAATTTCACGACGATGAAGTGCAAAAACTACAGAACCGTTACTTCTACTTCCCATAACCAAAATTGTTTCAGAAAGCTTCATGACGTATAGCAGTAGAACTGCAACACACTTTTACTTTATTTAATTACCCCGCAATCAATCTTGCCCACAATTGTATAACAAACACAATCAGCAAAAGAAAGGAAAACTAAAAGCAAAAATTATACACGGAAGAGGAAAACAAAAAGAGCTACTAATTGATAAGTCCTGCCTGCAAGAAATTCATTAATTTCCCATATTCAATATTGGAACTGTAAGCAAAACTTTCCATTCACTCATTTGCTTTTCATTTTCCTCCCCTCCTAAATTCTTTCTTTCTAGTGAGGTTAACATAAACACACTAACAAACAAATACGATATTGAATTGTAAAGAAATCGTTGGAATAAGATTGGGGTAAATGGAAGAAACAAAACAATTGTTACCTGCGACTGTGTGAACCGAGAACGACGGCAGCCGTGTGAGTGAGAACTGAGAAGAGGAAAATGAAAGAAGGAAAGAGGAAGGGGATCGAGCGGCGAGCGCGCAGAAAGAAGGAAAGAGGAAGGGGATCGTCTCGAGTGCGCTGGTGGTGTGAGGGGAGTGGAGAGCTTCTGATCTGATGTATGTGATCTCAGACTCTCACTCTCTCAGCTATGTTTCATATTTTTTTTATTAAAAAAAAAAAATTGGGCCTGGACTGGTGTGGCACCTGCCACAGCAGGCCCAGTCCAGGTCCGCCCCTGGTTGTAGGAATACAATTATGAAGCATTCACCATGCAAGAAGGCACACTTTCAGAGTAGTTACTTTATGCCATATAATATTACTGTTCTCTGGAATACTAACATAACGCGTCGAGAGCAAGTAGAAATAAGCACTACTAACTTTATATTTTTTAGATGCATGTTAATACGAAATCCATCTATCTTCCATGCTAGCTTGCAAAACAATAGAATTTAACAAGGCACAACACTCCCCCATATGTTCTTCCTCTCAAGCAAGTAACATCTTTCTCCACTGCCACATCTCTCCCCCCCTCACCCCAACCTAAAACATTCATTTTTGTCATTGTCACCAACTTATTCTTAGCTAAAGCAAATAGGCAACTGAACCTACCTTTAAAGCCTCTCCTTCCAAAATAACGTCGAAGATCCATTTCTCACCTCACGACCTATGTTGTCTTCAATCCATCTCCATACCTTCTCACCCATGCCTTCTCCTACGACTTTCATATTATTCCACAAAACAGAACCCGTCCTCCCACCATCACCAGTCCTTCCCCCTCCTCCCATACCGAGAAACTAACACCTTATATCATAAACACACACGTTCCTCCTTCAATCTCGAGCACCATCTACCAAGCAAAGCCAAATTAAACTACCTTATCCTTCTCATCCCCAATCTTTCATTCTCCCTTAGTGATTTTCCATTTAATCCACGTAATTACAATAATATATATATATATATATATATATATAAAATATAATTAAGAAAATAAAAGAAAAAAAGATAGGCGTTCAGTGCACGTCAACTTATCAAAGAGTAAAGTTTGTTTCAAAGTGAATATTTAGAATTAGAGTAAATAAAAAGATTTGTTTTAAAATATAGTTGAATGTAGATAAGACTTTTAGAATTGGATAAAATTTGAAGTATTTTATTTCAAGAAAAGTTATAAAATCATCTTTTTTTTTTTAATTTCAAAAGTAAAATCAAAAGATAAAATCATAATTTTTAATTTAAAAATATGTTAAACAAATTATTTAATAATAAAATAATATAAATTAGATTAGTTTTTTTAAGGAGAAATAATATAAATAAGATGTTTGAGGGAGTTTTGACACTATTGACTTGTTTCCTCTGTCCCTCGATTTATCTCTGTAGCTGAACGCGTGAACTCCGTTTCCACAGAGGTAACAACACTCTTCCACTTTGTCTCTTCGATTCGTTCTTGCGTGTTGTACGACGATGTTTCCTCGGCTTCCCTTAATCTTCATGCTTTGACTTGTTTTGATTTTGAATTGTTTTCGATCGGTGATTGCGTTCCGATTTGTGGATTTATTTGGTTTTGCAATCGATTTTTCTTGTTACATTCCTAGATCTGGTGATTTTATATTGAGGTTATGCAAATTTGTTTGAAAACTCATGAGATTGTGATGTTTTAGTTGTGTAATTATGGATCTGTTTAAGACTAGTATGAGATTCTTATTTATGCTCATCTTTTTGGTTCAAGGGTTGTGATTTTGTATCATAGGAGTTTTAATTGTGTGTAATTGTTAGAAATTTTGTTTTGGATTTTATTTATTGTTTGTGGATTTCTCTGATTTGAATTGTTTCTTGTATTTATTTGTGATTTCCAATTTTCAAGAATGACCCTGTATGCTTTTGTTGTAATTCATATGAAAATATTATGTTTGTTGATCGAGTTTTATTTAATTTTTCTTATTGCATGAGCAATGAGATTTTCTGAATATCTCTTATTGATGGATCATTTTTAGGGTTTGTAATTGTTTAGTTGGGTAGGAGAAAAACAGAGTGGTGCACCAGTTAATTAAAATTTTATGGTTTGTTTATTTTCGGATATTGTTAGGGTTAGGGCTCCTTTGCAGTAGATAGGATAAGGCTTTGCAGATCTTAAAAATTGTTCGTTTTTCTAACTTGAGATTGATTGTTATGTTGGAGGAAGGATGAGTTATTAAAATTGATATTTTCCTGTCAAAACTACCAATCAACTGTTGCTGGTATGATTATGTTGTGCATTACATTTTCATTGGTTTGAGAGCCTGTAAAGTGTTTTTACAAGGTATTTAGTTTAACATTTCAAATGCATGCATGTGTTTCAGAAAATGGCTTCAGGCGGAGCAGCTCCCCAAAGAGGAAGTGCAGCAGCGACTGCAAGCATGAGAAGAAGGAAGACACCCGGTGGCGGGGCATCTGGTGGAGCTGCAGGGACCATGCTTCAGTTTTACACCGATGATGCCCCTGGACTCAAGATATCCCCAAATGTGGTTCTTGTGATGAGCATTGGCTTTATAGCATTTGTTGCCATCCTTCATGTGATTGGCAAGTTGTACTTGCGTAAGGAGGCTTAGAGAATACAATATGAAGTTAGATTCGTTTTGGGGATATTTTTTTTCAACAGTATGTTTTGAGGATTTTAATATAATATATACACCATGTTATGAATTCAGATTATCTGTTACTTGATACAATCATCCTTTTGGTAATTTATTTCTTTTGTCTGGTACAATGTTATGACCAAGGTTTTGACTAGCTACGACGTGTTTGGTAATTAACTATGAAATAGCCTCAAAATTGGGTGTAGCATGGATACACGACTCCATATTTGAGTAATAAGGCAAAATTACTCGTGCGGTTCCTTAACTTAATTTCAAATAATGATTTGGTCCTTATCTTTTTGTCATGTCTTTTTGGACCTTCCCTCTTGGTGGGATAAGACTTGGTTGCTGTTGTTGTTGTTATTGTTGTATTTTAGACCTTCACCTACTATCTCTCGGTCTATAATAAATGTTATAACCCCGAAAGAAAATCATAGGTTTGAAACTTAAAAATTCAAAATGACATGACAAAAAGATAAGGACCAAATCGTTATTTAAAATTAAGCTAAAGATTTCATGAGTAAGTTCATCAACAGTAATCCATATAGTAGTCAATCACAACAATTTTATAGTGAGGATAGCTCCTAAGATACAATAAATCCAACTATCGAATAATTAGGATTTTCTTTTGGAATATTTGAAGTCATGTCAGAATAACTTTACATTAAATTTTAGTACAAAAAGCACGAAGAAAAATACAAAATTGGAACTAGTGAGATAATTTTATAACTAACTAATATTACCCTCTTTCTTTGTAAAAGATAGACTCCACTTTATTAATGCATATGAAATAAGTGACATTCTTTAAAAAAAAAATTGAAATAAGAGGCATAAACATGTTTTCATATGTCACCATCATTGTTTAGCTCTTTCATATGATAGTGAAGAGTGAAGACATACATAGTTTGATGCGTATACAAACATCAGGTGTATTTTCAAATCAGGTGAATGAAAATAGAAGAAACATGAGTGCATTATTAGGCAAGGTAACTAGGCTGTCAGTATACATTTTAAAATAGATGTATATCGGTACTCCAAGTATAATAGAGAGAACAAAAAAATTAAAATATTAAACGCAAATGAAAATATAAGAAACTCACAATTTTCTTGGATTTGTGCATACATTTCATGCTTACCCTCAAAATTTGTTTCCAACCATGTCACTCAATGAATGTGTGTTGCTCTGACCAACAAAACAACCTAAGTAATGAAGAAAATGAAAATATATTCGAGCATGAAATTGAAAACAACCTAAGCGGAGGTATTTTACCTCAGACCTACTACTTTTGTGTGTTTAGAAATTGTGCATAAGCTTGTTTCTTGTTTGTTCATGAGAACGTGGTTTACAACACACACAACGAATCAATACCAAAAAGAGTTGTAAGGAAGAAATTAAAATAGATCACCAAGTCAAAAAATAACATACTATGTTCATTGCTCAAAGCCTAGTGCACATGCGAATATTGCCTAACTATTGGCAGTGGCAATGCAGCAGGAGGGGGTCTAGTTTTGCACAAGACACCTTACAAGAGTGTGGACTTTGTGACGTTCTGTTTTGAAATTTTGACCTTCATTTTTTGGGCCTCATTCTATTTCAGTTTCTAAAACCATTGTCATTGGAGGCTTTGGCTTGGATTCCGTGATATAGAGCATGTGCAGGCATAAATATTGTAGCAAATATGCATTTGGTAGTGAGAATATTTATCATATGAAAAAAAGTTAAAGAAAATTGAGACAAAATAGAATAGAAAATTAGTTTAGAAGTTCAAACTAGACAAAGTAAAATTTTCTTGCAACTTTTTAGTAGAAGAATTTCTAGATTCACGGACATGTTTCTCAAGCTTCATGATACGGGTACCACTAGTAACAGTAGCCAAAAGATTATGGAAGCTTGTTGTTCCCACTTCAACATTTGCTATGAAACACCAGGAAATTACATATTTATCCCCAACGGCAGTTAACTGCCGCCGGATCTATGCTTTAAAAAATGTCACAGCGGCAGTTAACTACTGAGGAACAAGGCATAGCGGTAGTTAACTACCGCCGGGTAAGTTTTTTAGCAATTTCAAAAGTGGGAATAACTTTCAAGATTATGAGCCTTGTTGGATGAAAGGCTTCAACAACAATTAAGCAACAACCAATCTTAATTTTTAGAAAATTGCTCTTTTCCCTTTCAAAATTGCTCATTTCTTTAATTATGTCCAACATAGGTTAACTCACGCTCGGCTTTTTCAATGTGAGTTAACTCACGTTGGACATTTTTCAACGCGAGTTAACTCACGTAGGCATGTGAATGAGCAAAAACAAAAGGGAGAAGAGCAATTTCCTAATTTTTATGTTGTCTCTCTAGGAAATTGCTCTTCTCCCTTTTGTGTTTGCTCATTCACTGATCTTAAAAGTGCTTACGTGAGTTAACTCACGCTGATAAATGTCCAACAAAAGCTAACTCACGTTGAACATAATTAAGGGAATGAATAATTTTAAAAGAGAGAAGAACAATTTTCGTTTCTCTAAGATTTCAGGTCTCTTCAATTTATGTAACTGAATTGTCCTATGTAATGAATTGAAATCAATGAAAAGAGCTAGAGAATTAAACAGTATCTTTAATTTTTATTTTTACCATAGAATTATTAGGAGATTTGATCCCTTCTCGAGTTGCATTAAAGTAAGTACTATATCATTGATGCTTTCATTCTTATTCATGCCTCCAAAACCTTTCCAGAAAATGGAAGAAACCATTGCCGCTAATTCAATCACAGCTGAAACAACTCCATGTTCACATGAATGCCTCCCAATCATCACAAAACTTTATTAGCAATGGATGGTGATACCACATGTCTTGAAATAGACTAGCGGGTTAATATGCCATATCTTAAACAACTTCATGTTCACATGCACGCTATTTCATATCAATGATTTTAAATAAGTAATATGACATATCTTGAAATAGACTAGCGGGTCAATATGCCACTAAAATTTAACTTTACTTTGAGATTTAATTTGACATTCTAAAAAATACGGCATTATATGACATCCTATTTTAATTCTATTTTTTAATTGTACATTTAAATATTCCAATAATTAGTGCATGCTAGTAAGGAATAAAGACCTAAAAGATTTTTTGTGACATGTAATGTAATATTTATATTAAAGACCAAAAATTAGTCCCCTAACTTAGAGGGACTAAACGGGAAAAATTTAGAGTTATGAGACCAAAATGAAAACAACAAATAAATTAGGGGATCAAATGATCAATTAAGCCTATATTAAATTATAAATAAATCACTTCTAAACAAGTCTTAGTCTTGTCTTTTGTAAAAAAAAAAAAGTCCTAGTCTTGTCTATTAAAAAAAAATTCATTGGAGCATGAGCCTCACATAACTAAGTTGTAAATCTCCACTGATCAACCTAACATACTTCCATCGCTAAAAGTAGACAACCGTATCGACAAATTCACAATTGTCGAATTAATAGACATGAAAATACAATATTTGGTGTATTGGCTGAACATCGATCCCACACCTAATATAATTGGATTGTGTGGGCTTGGTGGTGTGAGAAGACCACTATACTAGAAGATAGTGGCTCACCTGGGGTAGATTTGAGACTTAAAAGTGTATTTCTTTCAAAGTCATTTACATCCTCTCAACGTCAATTTATGTGAGGTAGTTTATACATAGTTTTGTTCTGATTTCAAACGGGCTGCCAATAATGGTTGGTGAGATTGGTACCATCGGATTAATCTGTCTTTAGATCAGATGCCGAGTTTTGAAAAACAAAAGAAAAAATGATTGTTTCTTTCCCCACTCCACACTTCTCAGGGGCCTTTGATTTGTCCAAATTTTAAATCCAAACATGTAAAAAAGGGGGGTTTTGTAACTTTTTTACACGTCCATATTTTAAGATTAGGTACTAACATTTGCAAAGGTCTCATACATTGGAAGGGCATGGATTTGAAAGGTTCATCCTATTCTATGAAAAATAGGTTCTAGATATAAATCCTTAAGGCAGGAGATTTAGAGGTTAGTGCTACGAGAAGCTCCTTGGACCCATTGATGTCTGATACTCAGTTGAGTGCTAATGAATAATGGTGTATGTTGGACCACTGAGCAGTACCTACAAATTGGCCGTTAGAAATGGTGTCAGAAGAATGATCAACAAAATATTTGAATCAATGCTTCAAAAACAAAATTACAGTTGATGGCAACGTATTTGCTACTATTTCAACTATTTTTTGGTAGTATTTCAGACCTATTGATCCCAACTGAGTCAATTATTTTTGCACTGAAAATGTTATCTGCCATCACAAGTTTTTGATAGTGGTTGCGGTAAGTAAAAATATGATCTAGTATATGATTTTAGAATGTAAGTTGTACTTAAAGAAATAATCACATTTAACTAGATTCAACTCCTTTTGGTACAACCCCTAAAAATCAAGAAACTATTTCCAACATGAATTAATTCAATTGAATTGAGTTTTGAAACCAAAGACTCAAAATATGAAATAATCGGCTTGTTATGAAAATTAATTTTAGATGCTCTCTTTTTTTTTTAAAGAATAAACTCACGTCATAATTTTTATTTATTTTATATTATGACGTAATTTGATCCATGTAGCCGACATTGTTGTTTATCTTATAATAGTATATGAAAACTTATACGAATTAGAACTATCTAAAAAAGGAAAACATTTATATAGAACTAGTTTTAGTTTTGACCTTAGATTTATATAGAATTAATAAGTAACAACAATTTAGGTTGTTACACTCACAATTAACTGTGAACAGGCAGGTTTTTGTGAAATTATTCCTGATTGAAACCGCAAATTCCTTTTGTTATAAGTTCAACTTATCAATTGATGTTTTTTTTATAAGCACCAATTGATGATTTGATTCATCAATGACAGAAGAAACAACAAGGTTATTGAAATTAGCAGACGACCTCAAAGATATCAAGGAGCAACAATAAGCAACAAGAGCATATAAAGGAACAACAAAGTAGTATAGAAGCAAGATTAGCAACAATGGAGAATTCAATGAAACACATGGAAGAAACTAGGGGTAATAGTCATTTGGTCCCTGAATGTGTAATGAGTAATCACAATAGTCTTCTAATTGTGCATTATGTTAGTCAAAATAGTCATTTACGTTAAAATGTTTTGTTAATATTATCATATTAGTCAATCAATATATTTATTTATTGTCATATGAGTCACTGTAAGTACTTAGTTAATGTCATATCAGCTCCTATATGAAAAGAGTCAATGTCGATATCGATGGACTATTTTTACGTCAAGGATTATTTTGACTAACAAAATGCACAATTAAGAACCATTTTGAAATTTCGATACATTGAAAGACTATTATGACTATTTATTACACATCCAGAGACTAAAATGACTATTGCCCCCAAGAAACCATGAACAAGTTGGTACGTGCAGCGAAAATAGGTGGCAAAAGGACCAAATGCTTAGGGGGTCCAAAGATGAAGAATGTCAGGATTCAATTGCCTACTTTGGAAGATGATGGATCAACAGCAGAGGATTGTGTCTTATGGCCAGCACGTGCCATTGGATATTGTGATTAGCTAGCCTATAAGCATTATATTTCTTTCAACATTCGAGTATATTGTTAGAACAAAAAATTAAATCTTTCAAACATTGGATGTTTTCTACATGAGATTTTTTTTTCATGTGTTTTGAATGATCTTATTATTTCTTGCAATATAACCACTTCTTGCATCCTCTAAAAAAAAGAGAGTTTTTTTTTTGGAAAGCTAAAAATAAAAAGAAATGAACAACTAAGCTCTCGGGAACAAAATTTCCACGGAGTCTCGGAAATGAGGGGTGGACAAAGATATTAAAGTTAGAAGAAGCTTCTAACTTAACAAGGAAGTGAACATGTCAATCTTGATGAAGGAGATCTTTGACGTCTTGGATCAAAGTGACATATTTGTGAAACCCTGGTGTTTGAACCTGGAGATATCAACACAATGAAGAGAATACGTGTAACAAGTAATATCATGGTGATTCGGCTACCTAGCCAACAAAAGCCCATTATGTATTGCATGAAGCTCATCATGAAGAGAAAATTGCTTTTCCCCCGTACAAAAATGCTCATTCCTGAAGAAAATGACCAAAATACCCTTGCATGACTTAAGTCACGCTCGGTATATATCAACGTGACTTAACTCACGCTGGCATATAACATGCGTGACTTAACTCACGCTGATGTATGACCTGTGTGACTTAACTCACGCTCGGTAGATGTCAGCGTGACTTAAGTCACACTGCGTTAATTTATAACCCGGGCAGAACCTCACTTCTCCATTTCACTTCTCAAATCTCTAAAAAATCTCCCAAATATATTGGAATGCATTCCTTATAACTTATATAGTTGATTCGGTAGAATAGACGTGTAGTGTTCTCTTCATTCTTTTGAGTTTTCAAAGAGACTTGCAAATTTTTACACTAAGTATAAGACATTTCAATGCCAACATTTTCAGCAAACTTTCATGAATTTAATTTAAATCCAACATCATGATGATACAACATCCTCAGGAATTTAGTGTAATATAATGTAACATAACGCTTCATTTATTTGAACGGGGATGAAATTATAACTAAATAAATTTGTCGTAATCTATTAATTTTGAAATTTATTACGCGTACTTGTGTATTTTTAGTTATGATTTATTTTGGATCATGATTGAATTGTTGTTATTGTTGTTTCTAAGTCATGACATGCTTTTAAAAAATGAACACAACATATTGTATGTTTGGGGTCTTCAAAAAATATTATCTTTGTGCGAAATTGGTGAAAAGATAACTTACCTAAAACAAGCGTGATTTAAGTCACGCAGGTTATACACCAGCGTGACTTAAGTCACGTTGGGGGTATTTTCGTCAGTCTGTATGGGAGTGAGCAATTTTTGTTGGGGGAAGAGCAATTTTCCATGAAGAATATTAGAGGATCCTGCTTTAATTGGGTTATCGAGGCAACTACCATCAACATTGAGAATGATGCACGAGTGATTGGAGGAGTTCCATTTAACACATATATCCTCACGACTTACTTGAAGTGATCTAGGGAAGCAAGAGATAAATATGGAAGTCATATTACAAGCTTCCATGATAAGGCGATATTGAGGGATAAATATATCGGTGAAGCAAGAAGAATTGTGATTACGCAAAGACCACCAGACGCCTGCTGCAAAAATGTTGGAATTGTTCGAAAATAACCGAAATTTATTGATTGTGATTTTTTCGGTAACATATGGATTCATGTTCTTCGTTAGCTAGGTGTCTCGTTTGTTAGCCCAACTGATATTGGGGAACACACTCAACTATTTGGCGATGCGCTGTGTTCAGGAAGGATATTTGTTCCTGCTTTCAAGTGATATGACTCTCTTTTATCTGGATTATCTGAAAGGAGCGTAATGCCAGAATTTTTTCAACAAAGAGCTTTCGTTGGAGCAGTTACTAGATCAAATCAACCTTCATTCTTGGTGGTGACCGAAGACTCACAATCTTACTTTTTATGTTATTTTTAGTTTATGGTTGTCTAATTGAATGTTTGTGTTAGTTTATTCACTGTGTAATTTTTCTTTTCAGCTATTTGCTAATTTACCTTGGTTTTTGTATTGTTTACACTTTTCAATCACCGTTAGGCCCTCCTTGTGCTTGAAGGGAGGTTTGTAAACATTTTTTTTTTCATTTTTGGCCTCTTAAAATAAAGACGTTTTAACTAAGTGATTAAACACAAATAGTTAATGAGTTTCACCAAATAACGAATCGTTCGAAAGAACTCGAATTCAATTCTTTTGGGTGCAACAATTCTTGATGATAATATACTTACCTTACAGCCGAACTCCGAATTATAAGATCCTCTCCTTCTAGAAATCATATGGTTAACATAAAAAAAATTATTTAAATTAAAATCGATAGTTTGATGGAAGGGAAACAAAGGCTTTCTGACAAGCTTATCCCCTTATTGTGAGATTTTGAAAAAGAGAAAAGTGTTTGAGATTGATTATTTTTTAACCTGGCAAAGTCCTTGTTAATTTACTTATATCTATAGTTGTTAAGAATGTTGGATAGTTCTTGAGTTAGTTGTTATGGATCGGAGAATTTTTCATTATAACAAAATAAAAGATTGGAGAGTTTTTGACATCTAAGCAAGGCAAGAAATCACCGTCCCATTTTTTTACAGAAAGAAATTACCATCCCTACATCTTACTTCCAAACACCGTATAATATTAATTAGAGTAAATTGCACTCTCCTCCCCTTAAAAAAGTTTGAATTACACTCCTCTCCTCTTCCCCATGAGATGCTTGAATTACAACTCTCTCCCTTAATAATTAAATATGCACTACAATTTAATATATTTTAACATAAATAAATATTTTTATGATATCTACTAATTTTAAAACACCATTTAAGAAAAAAATAATTTATTTGTAATTTAAATGTCAATGATGATTAAATTTAAATATTTTTTATTAATTTTATAACTTAGAATATAAAATTCATTTTTAAATAATCATATTTTATCGACTTTAGTAATTTTTCGCTCATTTTAATTTTATTTTGTGTTGTTTTATATTTTATAATTTATAATAGGGTTTAAAACTAGATGTTAATGAAATTATGAATAAAAATAGAGAAAAATATAAATTTGAATTTTGATTATATTAAAGTGGACCCACAATACTATTTTTCTTCGGAGGGTGTTCGATTTTTTTTGATAAATTTCTAGAAATAAAAAAAATCTTATTAAGGGAGGAAATTGTAGATTTTAACATAAGAGGGGTGAAGAATGTAATTCAAGCTTCTTTCAAGGTGAGAAGTGAAATATTTTCTAATATGTTTTGCATAAGAGGGGAGGAGAGTATATGTTTTAACATAAAATGGAAGATGAGTATAATTTAAGCATCTTTCAAAAAAGGGAGTGTAATTTACTCTATTAATTAATCGCATGTTGTATATTTATTCTCTTGAAAAAAAAGAAGTTGAATATAAGTTAAATATTTTCGTTTCAAAAAACATATCCGTTAAAAGTGCTGATCATATTTATTTCACTGGCATGACATGATCTATAACATCATTATTTTATTGAGAAATTTTGAAAGAAGTTGATCCCATCTCCTTATTGTCCTTTCCTGTATATCTTTATGGTGACAACTTGGGTATCCATCAATAAAAGGTGGGTAATACAACCCATGCTGAGTTGATACCAATCAAAGTTATTTATTTATTTTCTATTATTTTTAATGTTATATAAATACATTGTTTTGATTGGGCCACTCACTATAGATAGTATTATCCACCTTTTATTGATGGGTAAACAAGAATTTCACTATCTTTGTTATCCTTATTGTCCTTTCCTGTATATCTTTATTTGTAGGATGCGTAAGTAGCTCATGTGAATGTCACGTGAATCTGTTATCTCTGTCTTTCCTTGCAATTATTCATTTATTATTACTTATTCAAAAACAAATTGAACTTCCAAGAGACTTGACATCGAATCCTACTTTACCAACGACGACACCAACTTACAAACAAAATTCAAGAAATGGATAAATGATATGTTTCCCCTAGGAGTTGTTTGGATGCATGAAAGTATTATCAATTTATTTGTGAAAATATTTTTTGTTCTATTTTGTGTTGATCTTAATTACTTGCTAACAAGGAGATAATGAACTACAAAAATGAATCATATTTGAATAACGTTTCATCTTCTCTCTATTACATTTTTTTTTTGACAAAACTTCTCTCTATTACACTTATTTACCTCTACTAAAGAACTCACACAGTTTTTTTTTTTTGACGTGAAGAGTCTCACACACTTTTTTTAACAAGTAAATATGAACTCGTATTTTAGAAAATAGAAAAAGAAACTGTTTTTACAAAATGAACGGATTTAACAGTGTCTATCTAAAACAATCACATATCTTTTATTTTTCTAAAAAAAAAATATTTAGGGTAAGGGCAGTGCCCAATAGAACTGGATCTCAAAAAATCTAAGTCTATCATTTATCATTTTACCAATAGAGCAAAATCTTTGAGTTATTCACCAACCCTTTAGTTATGACCAAAAGATGTCCAAAGACATGGAAAACCTTAGCTTTATTATATTCGCCATGCATTAATATATTCACTTTCGCATACTTTTCACTAACAATGTACTTTCTCTATTCCTTTTAAATGTCATATTTGAAGATTCTTTTTTCTATTTAACTGTTGCATTTGAAGTACAATGTATTATGTAACATTAATTAATTATTTATCAATATTTCTCTTTATGATTTATTGCAAAGAGAAATAGATAAAATGAGATAGTAGTAAATAATTGAGTTTTTTTTATTATGGGCAAACTTACATAAATTTAAAAAATCAAAAGTAATAAGTTTGTCTTGGCATTTTATATTAAATTCATAATTTTGTACTCTATGTGTTAGGAACATAAAGAGTAATACATAATTACTGTTTTCAATTAAAAAAATAATATATCATCTTTAGTTGTCTTAACCTCTACAATACTGTGTAAATAAACAAACTCCAAATAATCAAAGTAATATAGATAAAATATATAAATCAAAAAATAAAAGAAGTAACAATATTAATTTTGAAGATACGCCATTCGCCTCAAATTATAAGTCGTTTTGAAAAAAAAATTCTTTCAAATTATAAATAGTTTTACAACACCACTAAAACATTAATATTACTCTCTTTTATACTCTTAACTAATTATTACTATTTTTTTCAATTCTTTATTTTATCTTTTTCATACCGTTTATTAAAGACAATTTTATAAAGCAACTAGTAATATCTATTTTTCATACAAAAATTAATTATCTATCTCAATATATTGAATATTGAAAAACTTAAACAAATTGAAAGACCCAATTATGGGTACTGCAGCTTGTCTACTTTGATTACTGTGACGCAGAAGCGTGAACTTTCCACTACGAAGCTAATGGCTGCATTGGATTTGGCAGCGGAGTGCCGTTGTTGTGGTACTTTGTCGGAAAATTTGTTCTATTTTGACTACATAAACGTTGACTTACAAATCATAATTAAGTAAACGATATAAACACTCTCTTTTAAACACTATTTTAATACTTATTTTTTAATTGGTTTAAATCATTGTGGATATACCCTTTGAAAATTAAACTCACACAAAATGGTAGGACATACGTTATTCTATCTAATAAAAAAATGAACACTAAAAAAATGTTGAAAAGTGAGTGTTGTTAGCTTTCTTCGTCATAATTAACCACCACAACATGAGTGTCTCCATTTTTTAAATGGTGAAACTCCCTCATCCTATAATTTTGTAGGATTTGTTTTTGTTAAAAAGAATCAAACATATTTAATCATTTTAAAGTAAATTTCAATTTTGATTTTTTCTTAAATTTGCTACAAATGTTCAAGTTGAAAATAATGATTTAATAATTGATATCTTATCAAGAGTGGACCTAGATCGTCTGCCTTAGAGACAATTATGTGGTTGAAGACGGCGGCTAGTCTACGGAGGGGTTAGCGCGCCAAAAAACATGTCTCGAGTTACTCATTTTGTTTCAAAACAAGTGATAACGCTTATTGTTGCACATATGTCAATGCACATCTTTGATATTTAATATCTTTAATTATGTATTAGCAAAAAAAATATAAAATTAAATAGTTTGAAAATATTCATTAAGACAAATCTAACATCTTATATGCTACCATTCAGCTTTATATACTAGTAAAAAAAAAGGTCAAAATATGTTATATAAGTAATACACATTATCAAACAATATCACTTATTTTGAGACAGAGGGAGTAGCTTTTATAAGATGGAATTCAAGGTTTCTCGAGTGAAAATCTTAAGTAAACTGATTAGGAGACAATTGTTTACAAAAATCTTAATGTGATTGTTGTCATATGGTCCTGATAAGATAGATAAATGTAAAAGATATAACAAATTAAATTATTTTGTGAAAAAATAAATTAAATTTATGTCTTAATTATTGGCGGTTCATCATCACTATTTTAAAACACACTATTCCAGAAGGACATAGTCAGTAAAATATTTGTGATGGTACCCAAAAGTAATGGCGAGTAGATGTGTTTTGCTTTTATTTTTTATTTTATTTTATTTTATGCTATTAGATGTGTATTTTGTTGAATCAAGGATTAGTAGGCAAATTCAATGATGGTTATATGCTGAGATCTTTCATTCATGTTAATTGTAACTTCAATTCTAGTTTAAAGTTCTGCAATTTGTAAATTATATGTCAATTTTATTGAAAATTCCAAAAAAAAAAATTGAGAAAGAAAATCTCTAAAGATGTTGGTGATTTTTCTTAACTTTATACAAGTTCTATCTCAACGGATAAAATGTTGAAATTGATAGGCTGAACTTCGTGATCTGAGTTGAATCGAAATCCTTCACTTTATATAAGTTTTTAAGCTAATATTGTCACCCTATTTTATCTAAAATAATATAAGAAGGAAACAAAAATATAATGAGCATTTTGTTAATAAATTACTTAGAATCTCAGATATCAAGTTATTAAAATTAAATAAAAAAGAATCACAAATATCAAATGATTTTTTTGGATGAAGTAAAACTGAAAGCCAACTATAAATTCTAGTCTAGATAACTCATAAAAGTCAAACCTTTTATCAAACGTTTAACCTCTGGATTTGTTTATCAACTCTTACAGACTCAGCGAAAAAGATGGCTGGTTGATCATATTTTATTTGTGAAGAATTTGGTGAGAATTGACTCAAGTTACTGTATTATTTTTTGTTTGTACTATTAATTTATTGCCTGCTTACATAAAAAATTATGACCAAAATGTCGAATTAGGCCTCAAACAGTAGGCTCTCATGAATGAATACTGTTATGAATTTTACATTTTTCCTCTAAAATAGACCATATAGTAGACATGGTACTATTTGGCATATCAACTCACTCGCACATTTATTATTTATAATTGCATTTTCTAAATAATTACGATATAGTGCAATCACTTGTTACTTTCATTTTTAGAAAAATGTGGATTACAATGTAATTCACGGGACCCTTTTGCTTAACTAAAAACCTACCCCTATCATCAAAATTTAATGGCAAAACACCAAATGAAATGATATGTATCCTTTACTTCCTTCAAAAAAAAATGTATCCTTTGCCCCGATAGTCTTATTAATGACATATCACTTTCTTTTTCCTTTTAATTTACATTTTCTAATTTTGTATTATTTCTTCTTCCCTGACAAAATGCCAAATTTATACACAAGGTTTAAGTATATGGTCCATGGCCCATGCCAACTATAGCAATAAGAAATTAGTAAGAAATAAAGGATAATAAAGTGTGACACGTATTTGCCATTCCTTAGCAGCTCAAGCAATTTGTATTTATGAATATCTATTTATGAACATACTTCTGAAATCCACAATTCCCCATTGTAACAAACTTCATACATATAGTAATAGTACCACCCCCTCACATAAATAGTTTTTTTTTACTATTATATAAAAAATAGTTTTTGACTAATTAGTGTTCCAGCTATACATACCCCTCATATAGAAACAAATTTGTCGATCATACTTAATCTTTGAATTGAATTATCATGATCAAACCCATCCGTATGTAATTGTCACTCGAAGAGATCAATATCATCTTATTTTCGTGTTCATACACATCACTTTCTCGCATATCACGCTATCTATTCCATGAAAAAAAATTATGTGCATAAATCTTATTTTTCTTCTAAAATATGAGTTATTCTTTTGAAGATTACATAACAAGTTGACCACATGCAACTGCCCTATCCGTTTCAAGATTGTGACTATTTTAGTACTTTTATTTTGTTTTAAAATAAAGATTGTTTTAGAATTCTAATACTCTACAGACTACAATTTTTATTCAGTTTTCAATTATACACGTAATATAATTAATATATTTTATTTAGTTTTCAATTATACTTGTAATATAATTAATTTTTTTGACGGTGCTGTATTCCACAACTAATGTACATTGCAATAATATTTTGAGCTTATGTCTTATGCACGAGGAGTATTACATTTTTTTTTTCTAACCCTTGCTCTATTATTGGATAAAATCCACGTATATATCACAATTTAAAAATTGATCGTACATAAAATGATAAGACCCAAATGAGTTTTATCCGATAAAAAAATGCGTATTAAAGAGAGTATTAAAAAGAAAGTGTTTTTAACATTTGAGAAAGGTTAACGAGTGCCCCTGGGGCACTCTTTAAGACCTTTAAATAGTAACTTTTTTTGAAAATTTATGTAATCAATGCATTGAAAATTAAAATATTTAACTTTTTTATGAAATAATTTCTTCTTTTAGTATGCTTAAAGAGTGCCCCCGAGTGGGGCACTCGATAACAAAACCCTTAACATTTTTCTTTATACATTTGGTGCGATTTGGTTAAACCATATTGACTAAATTTCCAAAAGTCAAAAAAAAGTTATGGTTCCCACGTTGAAAAGTTCCAAAACCACAGTCAAATTTACTCCACAAAGGCCAAACCAGTAATTTCAACAAGCAGACTAACACTTTACAGACAGACACAGAAGACAATATAACCAAACAAGAAGGGCATTATAGTACTTTTATTGGTCCCCTCCCTATGTTGTTGTCTGAGACAATGATTTTCAGTTCAAGAATGGCTTGGCTTGCATAGTTGGCAATGTCCTTCTTCTCTTTTACCTGGATCCGTACCCTTCACCTTCTCCTATTCACTCTTTGTTCTTTCTCTTTGGTAGTTAGTTGTTAACCTGCTTCAATCCACAAACCCAACTACTTTCTCTCTCTAATTACTCCATCAAAAAAATCTCATCTTTTCTTCATTTATTGCTTCCCTTTGCATTCATTCACTCTACAATCCACATATTCATTGCTTTCAGAGCCAGTTATTAAGAAAATAAATAAAGGGTCATCTTCTTTTTGGATTTTTGAAGATGCCTCTGGTGAGGTTGCAGGTGAAAAATGAGTTTGGTTTAGGTGGGCCTGAGCTATACAGAGATGCTAATAGAGATGACCCTAAAGCAGTTTTGGATGGTGTTGCTGTTGCTGGTCTTGTTGGGATCTTGAGACAACTTGGTGATCTT
Source organism: Medicago ruthenica (assembly GCA_018208015.1). Lineage (NCBI taxonomy): Eukaryota > Viridiplantae > Streptophyta > Magnoliopsida > Fabales > Fabaceae > Medicago > Medicago ruthenica. The sequence goes on along the minus strand of CM031374.1, from coordinate 84,207,845 downwards.
GCTGAGTATGTTTTTCTTTTCAATTTGAATTTTTTTATTCTTTCTGTTTTTTTCTTCTTCATGAATTAAATAGTGGTAGTTGCAATTTTTTTTACCTGTTTAGTAGTTTTTTGGGAAATGGGGTGGTGAAGGATTGGGAGCTAGGAGTGTGTTCTTCTCTAGTTCTTAGGTTTGAATCGCATGGTGCCAACAATTTTTGTGTTAGGCAAATTCATATAGAGTTTTGCTCCGACTTCAATTGAGCTGCCACACCAGTGGACGGTGGGATTGGTCTCCAAGATTGGCCATTCCTTGGCCGGATACCGGGATTTTTCAAAAGAAATTATGTGGTTTTGAGTCTTTAATGGGTTGGAGCTTTGGAGGTTGTGGATTACTAAAACAGATGATTTTGGTAGTGACTGGATGTGGCTCTTTGGCTGAGTTCTTGTTCAGGTTTTAGGTCCTTTTTCATAGGTTTTTGGGCCAAATTTCAATTAATGAGCTTACAAAATGCTCTTTGACTTTTTTATTCTTTTTTTTATTTTTTTATTTATTTTTGATGAGCTTTTCTATTGGATGGACTTCAACGTTGTAGTTCTAGACAATTATAAGTTGTTTACAGCTATACATTGGTTACTCTTTGGATAATCACTCTAATTCTGTTGGCTTCCCAACAGTCTAAGTGGCACATCAGGTGCAATGGTTATGCAGAAGGAATTTGTCTAAACATGCTTTCTTGTTCTAATATCATTAACTGACTATTGATTGGTTTTTCTTCCACTTCTTCTAGAGGTTCCTCCTTTTTAACCAAAATAACCGTTTTCTACTGAAAAAACAACTGTAGATAATATAGTCCATAGTAGATGCGCTATGACTAATCTGAATGCCATTGTGAAACTTTGTTAGTTTTGCTTGATATAAATCCTTGTTTAGGGTAACAACATTCCATAGATATGATACATATTGGATATAGAATATAATTTTGCTTGAGAAATACATGATACAGTACATCTAGAAGATGTGTAAAAATAAATCTAAAACATAATAAATGTACATTTTGCAATGCTAGAAATTCAAACTAAGAACAAACAACTTACGCATTACTTTATGAAACTATGTGATTTCAATTGAATGTTGTGTTGTAGTGCAATGTTTAACACTACCGGGACGTGAGTGTGCGTTCGAACACACGACACCTCATCCCATCCTGTTTATGTCAATAGCAAAAGAAATAAATAAAAATTAAAAGCATTGTATTTGTTTAGATTTTAGTATGAAAATATAACAAAAGGAAATGATAATTATGTGACAAATATAATTGTGAAAGAAGAAAATTTTGCAGTAAAACTTTGAAGCCACAAATATGCAACAATCTGAAGATAAAAAGAGTTGTGCACGTTCAAACGGTTGTAGGCATAGAATAGAATTTTGCATTGAAGTATACCAACTCAGAAATTAGAAAATGCTGAACTAATATTTGCATATCGTATCAGAGAAATTGAGGATTCCTTTTTCAAAATAAAGGGTCTAGGTTGTAATGGAACCTCGACGACTGTATGCTAAAGTGTCTCTACTTTATCAAAATTAAACAGATTTTCATTTTTCCTTATTTTAAAAGTTGATTTGGGTATAGGCCACAATAGATTGGTCCAAGAGGTAAGGGGGTATGGAACTTGGGCTCCTTAAACAAGTGGTTAGGGGTTGGATCCTTGACTCTTGTGTATGGAGAAAATTAGGTTAGGAGGGGAGAACCCACCTTGTGTGACCATGGGTTCCCCGATGGACATTAGTCACTGTTAAATGGCTGTGAAAACTTTGTATTATAACATGGTGACCAAAAATAAAAATAAAGTTGATTTGGGTACTTCACAAATAAAGAACGCCAAAAGCAGTAGTTTTGAACATGTATCAAATACAGTACGCGAATTGCGAATAAAACGCAAGGTTGGTGCTTCATGGGTCAAAAGTTCTCCAATAGTCCTATCATGCTTTTCTTAAAGTCTTCATAGCTCAAAGTTTCCCTATTGGACATGCCTGCTTACGTGTTTAACACGTGCACCGTTCTCTTGATTAAACATAATTAAAGAATCCCTGATAATTGTGACAATTTCTCTATTCTTCTTAAAACCCTGTCCTTGTTGCGAATGACATTTAATCTAAGTAGTTTAGTTTTCTTTCTATTATTTGTGTTCATGTTGAGTTTTACCGATGAAACTTTTTTGTAAATGTAGTTTTGCAGCAGAGGTTTTTCATGGTCTGCAGGAGCAAGTGACGACAACGGCTTCTAGGAGTCATAGATTGATGGTTCGTGTTCAAAACATTGAAGCTTCCCTACCTCCCTTGGAGAAGGCTGTATTGGCACAAACAAGTCACATACACTTTGCCTACACAGCTGGTATGGTTATTTTAGACAATGATCTCATCCTGCATGTGAATTTACTGGAAATATTATTATTATTATGATTTTTTATGTCTGATTTTAGTGGAAATATTGTTATACTATATGTTATGAAAGAAGCACATTAACTCTAACCTGATTCAGAAAATATTTGAGCAAACAAGTTGAAGTAGGGTAGATTTGCACAATTAACAGATATCTATTGATTTTACTCCAAATTACGGAATATTACATTATTAAATGGTTGTGATTTTGATATTCTGACAATATAGTTGTTTTTAATGAAAACCAGTTTTCTTTCAGGTTGTGAATGGCATCCGCGAATAAAAACTGCTCGAAATCATTTCATATACAATGACTTGCCTCCCTTTATTATGGATTCATATGAAGAATGCCGCGACCCTCCGCGGATGCACTTGCTTGATAAGTATGTTGAATTTCTTTCGATTCCCTTCCTCCCCTTATGTTGTTTTCTGTTTGCGAATAGTAAGATTAGCTAAGTACGAAAGCTCAAACAGTTAATTAATTTCTTCCTCCCGCTATGTTGTTTTTCTGTTTAAGAATAGCAAGATTAGTTAGTTACTAAGGCTTAAACAGTTAAACAACTTCCAACTTGTTGATGGTACTCTCGGTTAATCCTGGTTAAATAAAGTGTCCTATAGTGGTTAATGGAATATTTTGTGTCAATCAGATTCGATACTGGTGGTCCAGGATCTTGCTTCAGGAGATATTCAGATCCAACCTTCTTCAAAAGAGTATCTGCAGATTCAGAAGAACGATACTCTGAGAAGACTGAAAAGGCTAGGAAATCCCGTAAAAGCAAGGTACAATATTGATCCAAGTATTTCAATGGGAAGAGTGTTTTTAACTAAGTTTTGTTCCCAAAAGAAGCATGCATTTAATTTTTTTGAAAAAAGTTATTTTTGCTTATATGAAAAATGTTTGACAGAAGAGACGGTCATCGCGAAGGAACAGCGGACTTTTGAGGGGTGAACAGATGCTTGGAAATAGTGGCAGGTATACTTTCTGTTTCCATTGTATAAGTACTTATTGCATACATATTATATGTTCAGAATCAACACTTACACAGTGTATTGACTACACAGTATGCAATTTATTTCTCCCTCAATCAATGGACGGACTTCTTCGCGAACAGCCTCCACAATAGACATGACAATGAAGTCAGACGTGGAAGATCGTTCAAATTCTTTTGATTCAAAGTCTGGTGCTGGCTACATTGAATGTGTTTTCCATCCAAATAATTCCATGCAACCTGATGAGCAGGATTGTAAGGAACCATCCTCTTCAAGGTTGACACCAAAAACGGATACTCTTAAGTCAGTATCTCCTCCTATAGATGATAATATTTCGAACGATTCATTGGAAAAGCAAATCGCCTCTTCTTCGTCAGGTGTTACTTGGGATGAAAAGGAAGAGATATTGGAATCCAATAGGCAAGCCTATGAGACAGATAAAACTCCAGAGAGGCTTGTGGAAAAATGCGAGTCAGATATGCATGTGAGTGAGGCTGTTAACATATCAAATATTGATTACAATGATATTTTATTTAATGAAGAAAGAAACCTGAAACCAGTCTTCAGAGAGATTCAAGCAGATGATATTGATAGTGAACCTGATAATGATAATTTCGTGGATGCTCTTAACTCCATTGATTCTGAATCCGAAGTTGATCTTGACTATGAAACAAAACGAGAGGTGCAGAAATTCGCCTCACATGTCACTCGTGAAATCGTTGAAAATGGAGGCACTGAATCTCATTCTAATTTCTTAGACAGCGATATTCCTGACTCGCTACAAGAAAATCCTCCTCTCAAATCAGAGTTATATGCTTCTAATTTGGGATCGGCGACTACACCAGATATTCCTGATATTGAAAAAGTGACAAGAGACACTTTTTACTCAAACCAAGAAGCAATCCATGGTTTGCCTGACTCGCTGCAAGAAATTTCTCATCTCACATCAGAACCACATACATCTGATTTTGAACCTGCGAGTCCATCAGATGTTCCTTACAACAAAGAAACGTTTGACAATTTTCCTGACAATTTTCCTGACACGCTACCAGAAATTGCTCCTCTTACTTCAGAGCCACATGCATCTAATTTGGGATATGTGAGCTCATCAGATGTTTCTTCTACCAAAGAAATAACCAATAATGTAGCTGATTCTCATTCCTCTGAGAGTCCCATCTCTGAAAGGGATTTTCACACACATGATAATTCTGTTTTGGATCACTTAGTAGGGACTCATACCTCCATTGATTCTCCTACCGTTAGTGATGATGCAGTGTCAACACCCATTATAACTGATACACCATCTTCTGACTCTAAATTACCAGATGAAAACGCAGGTAAGATCAATAATATCTTCAAATATGAAGACACACATAAAGAGTCTTTCAGTGATAATTCGGTTAGATTCTGGACTAATGGTGGATTATTAGGACTTGAGCCATCAAAACCTCCTGATTTTACCATGTCAAGTTCCTTAAATCAAGGGTCTTTGAGCTTGAAAAATGATATGAATGGTGGTTCACTTGGCAATTCCATACAAAAGAGCAATGATTCCACTCACAAAGAGGGACATGAATTATCAGAAAAGGTTCCTCAACAGATTCTCAAGGAATCAAGTTCTAGATATGATGACCAGGCTTGTGCCTCTGAATATACCTCCATTGGTTCTCAGCAGAATAATGGTCACACTAAGAGAAACAATTTGGCGGAAGTCAATGCCACTGCACCTAGAACTGTTCTAACTGCTGTCGCTGACACCAAGGATTGTGCTGAACCTAATCAGGGAAATGGTGAAAACTCGTCGCAGGTGTTTGGACTTGGTCATAGATTATTAATAAAAAGCTTCAACCGCAAAGTTTCTTTTGATGAAAAATCTGGACCTTATAGTTCTTTGAAATCTGTTATATTGGAGCAGAGTGAACAAAACGGCGATGTAAGACATTCACAACAACCTGAGACAACCTTCAAAGAGAAAGTTAGTTTCAGATATCCTATAGATTCACTCCCTCCTTCACCGCCACTTGAACATATGAAAATATCCTTCCAACCTCTCAGTGGACTTGAAACCTCAAAGCTAAAACTGCAATTTCCTGATGGAGGTAATCATCATGAAAGTATAACGGATATGTTTCCATCGTTCCAATTGGTCCCAGACTCTTCGATTCCTATGGACGATTTGGGCTCTCACTCTGATGGTGATGACACTTTCTGTAGATCATCTCCTTGTGCATCAGATGATTGCTATACTCCTCGCTCTGACTATGATTCTGATCAGTGGGAATCCGATGAAACTCCCGAAAGCAGTGGCCATGGTGTACACGATTCTCCTCACAGAAGTTCATCAGCTGAATCTAGCTTGAGTACCAAAGAACATGGCAGATTGTCCAATAATGACACCGACATAAACAATGAACATATGAATGGCGTGGAACCTTCCTTATCAAGGCCTTTACTTGATTTTCCAAGTTTTGAAAATGTGAATCCTGTACATGAGAAAGAAAGTAACAGACATCATGAATGCAATAAAGATGTTACATCACATAGTCATGCAGAGCCTACTCGACCACCACCACCTCCTCCAGTTCCTCCAACACAATGGAGAGTCACAAAACCGCAGTTGGATAAGTCAAATGAGACACAGAATTCTATGTCTGAAGATGCCGAACATCTTAGTGATCAAAGTCTTCCAGAATCTACTATCTTCCAACAACCTAGGCATTCCAAGGTTGAGCAAATACAACTTAATCACGATGGTTTCGAGTCTTACGACGCTATTATACATAAGTTGAAGGAAAAGGTACTTGTTTGGTTTTGCATCTTTTTTTCTCAGATATTACATTTATTTAACTATGATTGTTAATGGAATCTAACAAAGTATTCGTCTTGTTCTGCCTTTCCTGCAGCTCGGACCACCAAAGTTGAATGGTCAGAAAGAAGCAAACCAGTTGAGAATGGGAAAAGAGATAGATGAAAGAGAAGATTTCCTTTATCAAATCAGAACCAAAGTAAGCAGTCATTAAAAATCCCAATGATTTAATAGTAACATTCATTTTTCCGTCCTCCAAATTGTCCAATTTTGAAATAATCGAACCTTAAAAAAAAATTTATTATCTCTAATAACGTTAACTTTGCATGATGATTCAAAGTTACAAATCAAATAATCAAAGTTATTGTATCTAACTTCTGCATTGCTTTATCATTAATTGGCTCAGTCCTTCAATCTGAGGCCTACAGTAACAGGAAAGTCAAATGTTACAACGGGTCCCACTGCAAACGTCAAAGTTACAGCAATTTTGGAGAAAGCAAATGCAATCCGACAGGTACTCATCGTTCTTCTTTCTCCTTAACGTTTCCGGTGTTTGCATTTGATATCTAACCTTGCATCCATAATCGAGACAATTGCAGGTTGTCGCAAGTGATGATGGTGAAGACGACGATAACTGGAGCGATACATAATTTCTTACTGTTTTCTTTTTTTAACATTCTTTTAATTTTCATTCATGAGTAGTCATCTGTATCTTTTAGCCTCTTGAAGTGAAGTTGCATGAGGCTTTGTTGTATGTACACATGTGTGAATAAATCTTGTCTATTTTTGTTATTAATAGTGTAGCAGCGGTTAGTTTACTTAATTTCATTACCTTAGTATGAACTTATGTTTCATTAGCTGTTTTTGCTTTGAATCTTTATACCTCACTAATTTGCCTACTGTGGAAATTGACAATTTTGAGTTGCAAACATGACTCAAACTCACACAACTGGATTCCAGGTTCGAAAGGTATCCAGCCTAGCAATATCAGATTGTCGGTTGAACTAGGGCTTACAGATGGTAATTGACAATTTTGGATTGGTTTTGGAGAAACGAGTAGAATATTGAATGAGTTCAATTCGTAATATACAGATCTCTAGTCCTCGATAATAATTTTATTAGAAAAAATAATGATGACATGATTCAAAAAAAGAAAAAAGAATGATCAAGTAAGCACATGGTGTGAGAAAAACATCCAAATAAATTTACCATTAAACTGAATATCGATTGCAGAATACAAAGTGTAGACCAAAAGAACCCTAACAAAAGAAAAGTAAACTTAAACTTTTGAAAGAAAAATTTATTCATCGATAACAAACACAATTCTACAACATGGAAAACATCATGGTATTCGCATGTTCATCAGCCCTTTCAAGTAGCTTCCTCTTTAACTCACAAATGGACTCCATAAATTCTTCAAGCTGATCACTATTCATCTCATCAATAGATTCATTCCACCAATTACCCATGTTCCAAATCTTAGTCAAATTTTCAACATCCGCAAGTTTCTGTTTTTCCATCTCCAACACCTTTAGTGCCTCCTCATATTGTTTATTGTACTCTTTGTAGGTCGAAGAATTTCCTATTGAGTTTGAAACATCAAACTCAATGGTTCCATTGATGTAGCTATTAAGGATTGTGTCGGTGTTTGGTTCACCGAAACAGTGTAGTTTGCCGGCAGGAGAAAACACGATGATGGCTGCATGAACATCACATAAGGTGCAAAGTTCACTTGCTTTTCTGAATAAACCTTGTCTTCTCTTTGAGAACGTGACTTGTTTGTTGGTTTCTTTTTCAAGCTTCTTGATCTCAATCTTTCTACGTCCTGTGTTTTTCTTTCTTAGGTTATCCATATTCATGGTGAAATTTGGAGTACAATATTGGTATTGCATTGTGAAACTTGAAAAGGATTTATTTATAGGGGAAAAACCACGTTTGTCTTATCATATGCCATAATGTCAGATCCTACAATTTCTCCCCTATCTAAGAGATCCTAAATCAATAAGTATTAACTCTTACATATTGCCAATATTTTTATATTCCGTTTTTTCATCAAATGTTTAATTGAAGGTAATGAAGTTCCTACAATTTCTCCCTATCTAATGTGATTCTAAATCAATTAAGTAATTAACTATTAAATTATACCAAATTTTTTATCTTCCGTTTTTTTCATCAAAATGTTTTAATGGAATATAAATTAAAAAATTGACACGAGGTTTTATTTGGTAAGAGATAGGAGCAATTTAGTTTTACAAACAATTTTGGCTTAATTATACTTTTGGTCCCTTAAATATTTTTCAGGTTTCATATTGGTCCCCTAATTAATAAAAGTAACGTTTTGGTCCCTTAAATCCTTCTCTGTTAGTCACTTTGGTCCCTTCCGTTAGTTTGTGTTAAAAAATGTTAGGCTTAATTACACTTTTGGTCCCTTAAATATTTTTCAGGTTTCATATTGGTCCCCTAACAGAGAAGGATTTTATTAATTAGGGGGCCAATATAAAACTTGAAAAATATTTAAGGGACTAAAAGTGTAATTATGCCTAACGTTTTTTAACACAAACTAACGGAAGGGACCAAAGTGACTAACAGAGAATGATTTAAGGGACCAAAACGTTACTTTTATTAATTAGGGGACCAATATGAGACCTGCAAAATATTTAAGGGACCAAAAGTGTAATTAAGCCAACAATTTTTTATTGCTACTTTTTCGCCTGAAATTGCTTACTTATAAATTGTTCTTTCTTGTTGTCATTCTCATTTTGTTTTGCAATACTCGGAATTTTTATTTTGAAACAAAAAATTCACAACCTTTCATAACGAAATAAAATAAAAAATTCACAACCATTAGACCGTTTTGTCAAAAAACAAAAACTTATTAGATCGTATTTCCATACAATTATATAAACACTTTTCAGTATATATAAATACGTAAAGTAATATTTCAATAAAAACATACGTAAAATAATATTTAAGGCAGATTTATAATGGCTTTAAAATCGTTGTGTCCCAATCACAAAAGTTAGAAGAAAAAAAATTGTGTCCCTTCAAACAATACCATAATTTAAAATTGTCATTAATGGCATTACTAACCAATTATGCAAAACCCCTCCTCAAAGGAAATTATGCACAACCCGAAACTTTAAAGAAAAACACAAATACAATAAACAATATTCCTAACCATTTTTATAATTATTCCCTCGAAAAGAAACTATTTTTATAACAGTAACAAAAAGAAAAAAAAAACTATTTTTATAACTATAACTATATATAACAAATTAAAAGTTACAGTAAGTACATACTACCTTCGTTTTTATCTTAAGGAGTAATTAAAGTATATAAATATTTGTATATTTTGGATTAAAAAAGTTATTATTTAATAATTAAATTCACATATGATAAGTTAAAGGTCATAACTCATTTAATAGTTTTTTAGTGTGTTTTTCAACAAAGGTAAACTTAAAAAAAATATTAAATATACTAAAACATAAAATATTTTGAAATACATTTGAAGTCCTAAAACACCAAAAGAAAAAAATTGGATGGAGTATAAAGAAAGATTATTTATAACCATTTTTTTTGTTATTTAAACTTAATCAAATAGTACTACTAACATGGCAGCACTACAAGTTTACAACCGCATTAAAGAGGTTTTAATTTAGTAAAAAAGTTGAAATTTGCAAATGATGCATTAAACGAGTAATTAAATGATGACATAAATGACCGATTCCTTTTTTTTTTTTTTTAAGTAGATTGCCCAATTCTTTTAATTGATTTTTTTTGTTTCCTTCAAAAAAATACTTTTTTTTGGTTGTAAATCGGATATGCTCGCGTAAGTTCTACTGAAGGGAAGGAAAGGGCAATGAGGTGTTTTGATTAAATTAATGTCTGGTTCAAAAGAATGGTCGTAAGGAAAATGAAGAGATTTTAATTAAAAATATGTTTGATTCATGAGAGGAGAGGAAGAATTTTAAAATTAATTTATCTTTTTACCCTTAAAACTAATTTACAAAGGGAGGTTTGACAATCAATCTTACTCAATAAAATAAAAATTCTACATAAATATTTAAAACAAGTTAATGATAAAAATAATTTACGAGGATGCGATAAATGAGTTTAAGAGGGGTTTTGCTCTCCTTCCCTTCCTCTTAAAAATTGAACCAAACACGTCAACTTAAAAATACCCCTCCCCTCCCCTCCATAAACCTCCAACCAAACGGACCCTAAGGGTTTTAACGCTCATGCATGCCCAATACTCGATTCGAACCTAGGACCTTAGTTAAACTAAAAGAGGCTTGCGTCATCTCAACTAAGTGCTCTTGATTATAACCATAACAATTTAAAACAATTCACAACTTCAAACTATCATTAATTTAATATCTTACTATCATTAGTTTTTTCGTTTGTTTTTGTGATTTCGTCGTCTAGTACGACTTTGTTTATTTTGATTTCTCGTCTTTGTACGGTGTGCTTTTGATTTCCCGACTTAGTGCTGTGTTTATTTGATTAAGGTTGAAAGATTAGCTTTGATCAAGTACAAATTCAATCAATGACTTTTGCGTCGTCAACGTTGCAAATCCGAAAACATGAGTATTCGGTGGCCTGAATATAATAATATTTGTAGGCACATGTACTCTGTCAATTTATGATATTAACATGGATGTTGTGATTTGTTCGCATATTCATCCTTTTTGTTTTTAGCGACTTTGAATTTGTATTATATTGATGTACTCTATCAATTTGAATAAATGAATATCGTTTATTTTTGTCAAAAAAGAAACTAACATTAAATATTATCACAATGAAAAAAATAAACTAGCATTATAGAAGTTTATGATTTTGAATTAGAAAGAATGGATAATTAAAATTAAAACATTTTTTTTATAAACTTAAGATATATTAAAATAAATGAAAAATAACAAAAACTACGGGCACAAAATCTAGCCCAAAAAAAAAATTGGTATACGAGAAGATTGGACCTATGAGAGAACTAATAATTTTAAAGGTAATAGAAAATAGAGTATGTGTTAAGTAAGTGTAAATCGAAAAACAAAGAAATAATAATTAGAGTATGTAAAGCGAAAACCAAATGTATAGAATTATGACACATGATAGAAGATAAGTTAATTTATATATATATATATATATATATATATATATATATATATATATATATATATATATATATATTTTTTTTGTAAATTTGATTTACAAGAACAACTGTATTCAGAGATAACATAGTTCCTTGAATCTTTGTACCTCACTGAGATGGCTTAGTAGAATATAAAATGGGTTCAATTCCTAATATACAGATTCTTATAAGAAAAGATTATGATGACATGATTGAAAAAAAAGTAAAATCAAATAAACACCATGGTGTGATTAAAACATTCAAAGTAAATTATTGCAGTATGCAATTACAAAGTGCATACTGAAAAAGCAATAACAACAAAAAAAAAAACTATTGAAAGAAAAATTTAATCATCGATAATAAAGAAATCTACAACTTGGAAAGCATCAAATGGACACCATATATTCTTCAAGCTCATCACTACAACCGTGTTTGCCTATGCTGCGACAATGTAAGATCCTACGATTTCTCCCTAATCTAAAGATTACAAATCAAATTATTAACTCCTACATATTGCCAAAATTTTTATATTCGATAATTTAATCAACCCGTTTTAATGAAGGTAAATTAAATAATTGACAAGACGTTTTATTTGGTTGCTCAAAAAACAAAAAAGACGTTTTATTTGGTAAGAAATAATTTAGTTTATCATACAATTTTTTATTGCTATTTCATCGCATGAAGTTGCTTGCTTGAAAAAAAAAATCTCTATTCCAATACGCGAACTTTTATTTAATAAAAAAAATACTCAAACTTTATATTAAAAACATTGTGAAGTTCATGTAAAGAACAAAGATCATATGAAAAACCCAGAAAAACATTCTGAAGTTCATACTGAAAAACTGAGAAACACTTTGAAGTTCATACGAAGAACATAATAACATTTTTTGAAATTTATAATAAAGAACTCAAAAACATTTTCAGAATGTTGTTCCAGAACTTTATGTAAAAGTTTTTAAGCACACAATTAACGAGCATACTTAAACAACTTATTAAAAGTGTAATCTTTTCAAGTAATTGATTACACAAATCAACTCTCAAGATTCATTACATCTTAGAGTGTGTAACAATTCTCTCTTATCTTAAAAATATGCTTATTGTCCCTATTCTCATAAACTCTCATATACCTTGTGTAAAAAATTCTCGGTTAGCTTTAAGTTTGTAAAGTGTTAGCTAAGTGAAAGAAAAATGTAAAGCCTTGTGTGACTTAGCAAGAAAAGTTGTAAGTTTTCAGAGGCTTAGAGAATACAAGTTGTAATCGTTTCAAGATAACAAAATTATAGGGTGCATGAGCTGAGAAGGTTGTCGCAAATATCATAGTGAAAAATCTCACGTAAGATGGAGACTGGAGTAGCCAACATTTGGCGAACAAAGATAATTTATGTGTGTTCTATCTTTCTATCCCTATACTATTTATTTACGGTATACACTTCACACACAAAATTATTAAGCTGTCATATTTTGTTTCAAAAATGGTTGTCATATACCACACTATATGAGTTTTGATCAATTTTAAGCCTGACACGTGTATCGAGGCGGGCAAAAAATTATTAAAAATATAAAATAGTAGCTGTGCCGTATAATATTAAGTTGTCCAGACAACCTAGGTTGTTAGTATAACATTTCTGTTTTGTTTTATACTTACCCTTCGTAACTTTTTGAAGTCAATTATAACATTGTTATTCCAAGTTTCAACTTAAAAATCTTTTTAAAATGTATGATTAATTTTAAATATGATCACACTTCAAACCATCTTTTTTTTTTTTACTATTATCTACTTCCATTATGACTACAAATGCGGGAACGGGAAACATGAGATATATATTTGAGTTGTGAACATATCTAAAAAAAATTAAATTCAAAATAAAAATATATAAATTATTCATTCAAATATGGATATTTATGAATAAAATATATTGAAAATATAAAAATTATTCATTCAAATAAGTGGCACATTTCAATGTGATGTGGCATTTCCTTATTTAAATAATTATTTCCATGTCAAATAAAAATAAGATAATAAAAATTCAACCAAAAATAATAATAAAATAAAATAAACATTATTATATTATTAATAATTGTTAATTTTTTTTACAAGAAAAAACTTATTGCATTTCATTTAAAATAATAGTAGATACAAGATGGAATCCTAATATGAATATGAAAACTAGCATGACGCAAAATCACCCTAACAAAGCTATGAGCGACTTCGTTGACTTGTCTCCGAATAAACCTAACATTAGAGGTTACTAAATCAGAAGAAGCTAGCAGACGTCTACAGTCATTGATCACTGCGCTAAAATTAGAGACGCCACATTTACTGCCATAAATACTATCCACCACAGTTTTGGAATCAAGCTCAAAGTCCACAATGCCCAGCTGTAAATCACGAACCCAATACAAAGCTGATAATAAACCTAAAGCCTCACCCAAATCCATATCAAGGAGTGGAGTCAGCCATTCAGTTTTGGCTAAAACATAACGACCTTCATCATCTCGAATGCACACACCAATACCAACCCGATTCAAAGCTTGAGAGAAGGATGCATCAACATTACATTTGAACCTGCCGGGAACTGGTTTAATACACTTCAAATCATTCGGTGAAATGGGATGCTCAGGGGTAAGGTGACGAATAATCTGAGCATTCCTCCAACTAGTAAGAAGATAACCTGCACGAGCACAAATATCTTGAGCTGTTTCAGTAATATCATTCCATACCTCTTGAGCTTCCAGACAGGCACATCATGAGTCACTGAAGGGAGTAATGGAGTATTAAAAATATTTCTAACAGTGACTTTGTCAAAAGAAGCATTTATTACCTCCATATTCCAGTGTTTTGGGATGTAACCGTCAAGTCAGAAACAGTTATAAGTGGCCACTCCAAATGATGTGGAGTAGACGGTACAATTCGTGCAGCATTAAGGAGCCAAGGGTGATCCCAAACTGGTATGTGTTCTCCTGTGCCTATACTCCACTGAAAACCACGACGAATCACATCTTTCACACTCCAAATACTACGCTAAACATAGCTGGGATTATGGCATATGCTAGCTCCAAAATAATCACTTCGAGGAAAATATTTAGCTTTGAGTAAGCGAGTGATTAGAGATTATGGAGTAGAAACCAACTTCCATGCCTGCTTGCCTATCATAGCCATATTGAATGCCTTAAGGCTCTTTACACCCATACCTCCAAATACCTTAGGAGCTGAAAGACGTTCCCAAGATAACCAATGCAATCCTCGAGAATTCACGGAATTATGACCCCACCAAAAGGAATTTAATATTTTTTCAATTTCATTAATGAGGGATCCCGGAAGAAGAAAAATACTCATCACATAAGAATGAATAGATTGCAAAACAGATTTAATGAGAACCTCCCTCCCAACCTAAAAAATTGTTATATATGTATTAATTAATTACCTATTATAAATTAAATAAAAATAAGAACGAATTAGTATAAGAAAAGAGTTGAACACCCTCTAAAAAAAAGAAACAAGAAAAGAGTTAAACTTGCAATGCATTTTTGCGTCTGTCTCTTCATCCACATTCTTACCACCCATGCTCACCAATTACTACCCTCTATCTATTAGTATAGTATCTTTCACCATCACAATTCACAAGGAACGAATTCGCCACTTTAACAACTCCATATCTCACTCTTATTTCACACAAAATGAATCAGATGCACTGCCAGTGATACATCCCTTTTCACACAAAAGCCTCTCTTCAGCATTTAGTATTAATAAGGGGTATATTTAAATTTAAATAATAATCAATATATTTTGAAATCAAGATTATATTTATAAGGACGCATTTTTATGGTATCCCAGTATAATAAGCATAAGGTTCATCTAGAAGAATGATTCCTCAAGATATGTACGTCAACACGAAGCAAACATTAAATTACAGTCAAACACCATGCAACCTCAACCTCATGCAACGAACTTCATGCTCTATCACAAGTCACAACATCATAATGATAAACACTCAAAGGTGTCAACATAGTAGCCTTCTTGTATGCACACCACAAATTCCTAGCTTATATCTGCTTCTCTTCACTGCAAAACATAACTTTTGTTAAGGTAAAAGTAAAACCCAAATACCAACTGTTAAGTTGGTACACATAGTATTAGAACACCAAAAGAAAACAGATACGAAAATACAAAACTAGATTTGGTCACAGAGTTCAGCCAATTATGCCTACCTATGCATTTTCACCTCCAACAGCTCCTGAAGATTCCACCTTTTGTTCCTCATCTGTTAAAAAACGAGGTAAGTGATATCAATCGCTTGAAAATTATAAAGAAAATAGCCAAGTTTTGAAATAACAGCAGAATATGAGTAAAGTTGACAGGAAACCATGACGAAAATGTCAACACTGCTAAACAGATCGCTTAATTGTTGGCTAAAACGAGTAAAATATAGAATGCCCCTCGCTTGTTCATGGATTTTGATCTTTCTATACAGCAGAGCTAAACCTCTTCCATAATATTTAAAAAATGTTTCCTCAAGATGCTTCTTAGTGAGCTTAGAATAAGAAAGTACATCAGAAACCGAGGCATTTGATTTTGAACATGTTAAGGATACAATGAATGACACACCACTAACAGTTACATAAACAAATTGCATGATCATCAGCTTCCTACAGCAACTCAAATTAAAATAAAGCTAGAAGGAATAAATATTCTGGAGTTTTGATCAAACATCGGAACAAATCAAGATCTAGTTCTCTAATTTGTTACCATCTCTACTTTTGGACACTGCTATGAGACATGATAGAGAAAGAATCTTTATCGGGTCAGGAAGACAATGTATTGTGTTACCAATAACACAGTCATGGAGGGGCCACCTGAACTATCATGTAATCAACATAAACATCTTTCTAAATATACCAAAAGGAAAATCACAACAACCATGGACAAACAACCATAAATCATGATAATGTTGAGTATATCTTAAATGGACATTCTATCTATGGAGGCAAATAGGCTAAACCGAGTCAGGCTTTGCATAAATAGGTTTGATCTATTCAAACAATTCAAGGTATAAATAGTTATGGCCTGTTCAAAAAATTCAAAGCACAAACCCGACTTGTCATAGACTTATAATGAGGCCTGAGTCTAGCCTTTTTGAAAGTCTGGTATGACCTGTTAGACTACTTAAATACCTATTTCATGCTTACGTTTTTCGATAACTAATTTGATCTATCTTTAAATAGACTAACGAACTAATATGTCAATGATATAAGCTTCTATTTTGAGATTTAGCATGACCTTCTAGAAAATCTCACGTTATATCTAAATTCTATTTTATAATACTACCTTTAAATATGTGAAAAACTGATGAAGGCTATTATGCTTAAAATTGCTGAAAAGATTGACAAATTTATGGTCTAACACAGTTCAATATCTAATATAACAATAATAGTAATGAAAAATATTATTTATATTTACTTACGTAGGCCGGTCTGAGGCCCAAATGGATTTTTTGGTAGCCATAAGTCTAGTCTTTTAGCTAAATAGGCATCTAAAAAAGTCTTAGCATCGTCTATTTGAAAAAAAGTATGTTCTTCTAGCTTGGGGTAGGGCCATTGGCCCCCATCGGTTGGTTTGACCTATTTTCATCCTTAATTCTATCAAATAAAAATAAATGATTTGGATTTACTTCATTCACATTTCAGATCGAGTCCAGCTAACATACTAGAAAAGAATACTAATTTCAATTAATGATTACCTCCATCTTCAGGGATATCAGAAGTCCACAATGTGAGGTTGTCCCTTAGAAGCTGCATAATCAATGTGCTGTCTTTGTAAGACTCCTCACTCAGGGTATCCAACTCAGAGATTGCTTCATCAAATGCCTGCTTAGCAAGGTGACATGCCCTGAAATGTGAGGAGTGTCATGCTAAAAATATCACCAAAGTTTCAGGAGAGTTCAAATTTCATAATAACAATAATATGCATACCTTTCAGGAGAGTTCAAAATTTCATAATAAAAGACAGAGAAGTTCAAAGCCAAACCCAATCGAATGGGATGCGTGGGAGGTAACTCGGATTCCGCTGCAGTGGAAGCGGTCTGCAATATTTATGAATTATCAGATTAACAGAAATTGGCGGAAAACTACTTCTGACTACTCAAAACTCAACAACCAACTTCACATTGGTTGATGCCTTCATTCAAATGAATGTTACAATGTGTAACGGAAAATCTTATCAGAGATCATAGGTAGTTATAGGATATATATAAAGGTATAATGAATGTCGTATTTGAAGAATAAGCACAACCCCCTCTTGTTTTCCCACTCCTTCTTTTCTTCTCCACATGAAACACATTAAAGTGAGTGTTTTCTCTAACAATCATTTATTTGCCATAAAATAAATAAACTACAAATCATCACTCCACCTTCTGCTACCTAACAAGCCCTCAAAGCTCATATCATCTATGACAAGTACCGGCTCACAAATCCATCGATATAAACACACTTGATTTTGCAGCAACAAAAATTGATATTGGATAAAAGGAATGATCAATAAATTTGAGTTAACAAATCTTGTCTGGAGTTAAAAGCTACAAATAATAGCTTGAAGTTAGAATCAATTCTAGAGACAAATTCAATTCTAAACAATATCACATAAACATGTTAAAATCAATTTTGTGTTTGGAATCACTTTTGACTCTTCCTAAACCGTTTGGTTCTGAGGTGACAAAAATTAACTTTAAATGAATTGATTCTATAAAATCGATTCATAAGAAAAGTGTGAGTTAAATGTGAAGTAATTTATGATATGATACGTTCATAGCAATTTATGATATGATACGTTCATGTAAAAATGGATTGAACAATGTTCAAGGCTAAAAATCAATTGTAGAGACAAAAGCTCCAAATTTTGAAGACAAAATCAATTCTACTCGAGAACATCCAAACATTTCAAAATCAATTCTACACCTCTACAATCAATTTTATCTCCTCCAAAAGTGAAACCAAACATAAAAGACTTGTGAGTTAAAGAAGCAAAGGGAAACAGAAAACAATTCTTCATCTTCAGTTAAGATAGACATGCCAAGCAACTACATATCCACAACACACATGATAACCATCATAGGCAGAAAACATCAAGTCCATTTTAAACCGCAAAGATATAAAAAGTTCTGAAACAAGCAGACCTGATATGCTTCCATGGAATGATCAGCAGCCTCTTTTCTCTCATCACCATTCTTAAATTCCGCCAAATACCGATAATAATCCCCTTTCATTTTATAGAAAAAGACACTAGATTCACCAGCAGAGGACGAAGGAATAAGATGATCATCAACAATAGACATGATGTCACTGCATATATTGGATAATTCAGATTCCACCTTGTGTCTATATTCCTTTATCCTCTTCACATTCACATCATTCCCTTTAGATTCTTCCTTATGCTCAATTGAGGATAGAATCCTCCATGAAGCCCTATGAGCACCCACTACGTTCTTGTAGCCAACTGATAGAAGGTTTCTCTCTTCCACTGTCAACTCAACATCTAGCTTCGCCACATTCTTCATTGCTTCCACCATTTCTATCAACCAAAACAGTAAAAGTTTACAACTTTATCAATATAATTAAGAAAAAGGTTAAATAAATTTTTTGTCCTATAAATACATCAAAATTTGATTTTAGCCCCTAAAAAATAAAATGAGATGTTTTCATCCTCACAAAATTTTTTGTTTTATTTTTGGTCCCTAATGGATGTAATTTTGACATGTTTTTAACATTTTTGAACATGAATATATGAAGGTTGAACATAATAAACAAACATAATATGAATACAATTTAAACATAAAAGTGTTAATCTTGACATCCAAGTGAACATAAAGTGGCCATTAAGGACAAAAACAAAATAAATTTTTTTGTGATGATGAAAACATTCAGTTTATTTTTTTAAGGACTAAAATCAAAATTCGTTATATTTATAGGAACGAAAAACTTATTTAGCCCTTAAGAAAAATCGAAAACCCAATTTCAATTTCAATATATGTAAAAGGAATCATCATAAAAAAAAAATCAAGGAGTGTGACCAAGAAACAGAATTGAAATAAAAAGTTATATTCAAATGAAACATCAAGCTTAGAACATTGGAGACTCTTAAATCTGTATACATAGGAATCATAGTAAGAAAAAAAGTGAACTTTATGAGAAAAAATGGAAGTTAAGAAAATGGGTTACCTTCATAGCGTTCAGCTTGTTCAGCGAGCTTGGCGATGTACACGAAGTTTTCACGTTGCTTGGTGGAAGCCATGGAAATTCTGCTAACTTTCTCTCTCCTCTTACTTGCTCTCTCTCTCTCTCTCTTGAATTTCGAAAATTTCTAAGGTTTGAACTTTGAATGGGAGGGACAATGAGACAAGACAAGCGACGCACGACGGAACATGTTGGTCGTGGGGGAGGACTCAATCCCACGCGCTATACGGAGAGTGGATGTCACGTTTTTGCGGTTTGGTAGTAAGGGGTTGGGAAGTGATGTTCACGGCAGTGGTGTGTAAGTGACAATAGATTCAAGGCAAATTGATGGCGTTTCGTAAGCATTGAAACTTCAACCTCTATTTTTTCATTGGCGTTTGGTAAGCTTTGAAATTTCAAAATCATTTTTTTCTTACAAGAAAATTATTTTGAACACAAGAAAACCTTTAGTTTAGTGTTTGATTTCATTTTTGAATGAGCTAAAATTGATTTTAGAAATGTAGAATTGATTTTAAAATATTTGATTCTTTTAATGCAGAATTGATTTTGTTTTCGTGAGTTTAACTCAAATAGTAAGTACATTGCATAATATATGTAAGAGTCGGGTTCGAACCCCGAACACCTCAGTTCTCCACGTTTAAAATGTGTGAGCTCTGACCACTTGACTACTCAACCAAAAAAATAGAATTGATTTTGTATTTATACTTCCTCCCTTCCAAAATAATTGTCACTTTATAATATCAATGTTATACCCTTATTTATTAAATTCCATCAAACTTATCTACTCCACTAACTATAATTAATAAGGGTATTTTAGTAAATGATACTAATTTTATCATTGAAATCAACAATTAATCATTTTCTTAAAAATAATGCACAAACTTTAAACGACTATTATTTTGAGACGGATGGAGTAATTGATTTTATTTAAAGTTAGAAATTGTCGCTTCTGATTTTAAAATTGATTTTTACACTCATTTTTTTTAAAGGAGGAACACTCAGTATTTATTTTTGTACCTCACTTTTACGTAAATATATAATATAAATCACTTTACTTTCAACTTAATTTTAAACAAAAATCAATTTTGCAGAATCAATTATCTTAAAATCAATTTTCCTCACCGCAGAGTCAAACATTATAAAAGTGAAAACTTATTATATATATATATATATATATATATATATATATATATTTATGCATAAGTATTTCTCTAATAAAATATAAAATAAATTTAAATTGTATTTCTATATATGTTAGGTTGTATTTTTGGAAGTGTCAAAATTAACTGTGGATATGTAGAATTTATTTTGACATGTTTGTATGTTTTTCGATAAAATTGGTCTTGTCTCAAATTAACTCTAAACTAAAATTTATTGCTTTTGACTCTTCCAAACATGATTTTACTTTTCAATTTACTATTCAACTATTTTTAACTACAATCAATTTTTGTAATCCCAGAACCAAACACTCACCAAACAGTAATTCATTCTTTTAATCTAACTATCATAGAGAGTTTATAGAAATAAAATGAAAATGACTTATGCATATATTATAATCTCTCTTAAAAAGTCTCATAAATATTTCTGTTAATAAATAGTTTTAAATAGGAAAATGGTAAACAGTAGACACTAATTAAAGAATCAAATATGATAAAACTTTTCCTAAAAGTATGAAAAATGTTCTTTTCAATGCAAATTTTTCTTTGTTTTCTTAACTATTGTCACAGGGCACCAGTTAACACGACCATTTTAAATATAGACAAAACTTAGATACAATTTTTTGGGTGTTTTTCGTATGGTTCTTAACTAAAAATATTTTTTTTTGGATATAACAAACCTTGAAAAAATTATGGATTTAAGAAAATCAGGGTGGATATAGTTAAGAACCATACGAAAAACACCCAAAGAATTGTGGTAGAAGAATGCCAAGAATGGACACGTGTTGCTGTTATAACAAATCAATAAATCTGCGGTTGGACTTTTACACCATACAAGGAGGTAGTGGGTGAAATATGGCACTATAAAAAAATCGTTCGCGTGTTTCGTGGGTTAAGCTTCCGTAAGAAATAGTAGTATTTTCCTTTTAAATAAGTCTCGCAAGACCCAAAATAAATAAATAAAAACAATCTAAATGCATTTTTTATTTTCTATTATCATCGTCGTCATCAATTCTTGATTTTCGTCCTTTTTTATTGTTGAAATTTTAGTCTCGTTTATAAGATTAATAATCCACACGATTAGCTAGAAATGGTGATGCGGGAATAAAGGTTAACACGTCCAATATACGTAGAGCTGACGTTGTGGATACATATGACGTTGATCTTTAAGATAATGATGTGGCACTTAACCATGAAGATTATCATTATCAGTTAAAAGTCACTTAACCTGTCAAGAACAGAACAGTTCATACATTCCTTAAAAAAAAAAAAAACAGAACAATTCATACAGTCAGGTTCAAGAATGAAGA
Source organism: Medicago ruthenica (assembly GCA_018208015.1). Lineage (NCBI taxonomy): Eukaryota > Viridiplantae > Streptophyta > Magnoliopsida > Fabales > Fabaceae > Medicago > Medicago ruthenica. The sequence continues at coordinate 84,185,807 of CM031374.1, read as the reverse complement.
AACTCAAATGTGTATCCTACTTCTTCCAAATGCCAAAAGAAATCGTTCCATACCAGTCATCTTGATACACAAAAAAAAAAAAAAAAAAATTCATTGGTGTGATAATGTATCATTCTACAATGTTGCATAATAATTACAATCAAGTAAAACTGCAATATGCTTTCATTATATATGCTTTCATGAATATATGATCATAACGAAGTGTTGTAAATATATAGGTGACACGATAAAAGACTGAATTTTTCATCATGTATTGTGCAGTTTAGTCATGTCCCAGGCACAGTGAAATTATATACACTAGTTACAAGCTAGCAACCAATATTGACGATGTTTCTTGTTGTCTTAAGCTGTCAGCCACATGAGCAATTACTCCTACACCAGCATTGTGAAACCATTCATTTTTCACCTGAAATTGAAGTTCTTGCGTTAAAAACTCATCAATGATACTGTCATCATCTGAGAGATCAAGAAGGAGGATACTGACATGAATGTTGTTATGAGCAAAGAAAGGCCAAAATGATGAGTGAAAGCTGACATCAACTTTTCTCCATCCCAACTGTTGTAATCCCTGAATCATCTCCTCTATTAAGAAGATACATAGTGGCTTTAGTGGAACAACAGTACAGTACATTACAGATAATTCGTAATTCTTGAGCTACTCTAAGCAAAAATGTCACCTTCGACGATTTCATGATATTCCACAGTTTTCTGGGTATCAGGCGCATTTTGAGCTGCTTCCTTTGCTTTCACTGCTTCTGGAGGAAACTGAGGGCCATCAGAAGGGACTGCAGGGCAATATTCAACATCAACCACGTGCTGGTATCCATCTAAAGATTGGCGAGGAGGCTGCTAATACAATAAAAAATGTTAGCACCCTAGTAACATATAAGCATTCTCACATTTCCATTTCAAACATTTTCCATTTTTATATTAATATTTTCGCCTCCAAATTTTCATATGGAATCTTCCCTGAACACGGATGCCATCATTATCTCTTTCCCAACATTTAACAAATCTTCATCCAAGTTTAAAACACATAAGCCGACACTGACCAACAAGATGCCATAAATTGCACCACTGACAATATTTTTGTTCCAGTATTAATTGATTTGATCCATCAGTTGTTTATTTAACTAATTTTAAAGGATTTTTGTCGACATCCGAGAACACTAGTAATGCAATTATGCAAGTATCAACTAATACAGATACAACTTACAAACGCTACCACATGCATTCTTGGACACATGCTTTCATTTTATGCCAACAGGCAGTGACTCTGCAGTGATAAGACTTTTCGCTTTGAATTTCAATAGAGTAAATAGGCAAAGACTCCCCCGAAATTGTAAAATCTTGCAATAACCCCCCTGAAATTTGAAAAAAGGCAAACACCCCCCTCAAATTGTAAACCGTCAGGCAAGTTAGTCCTTCCGTCCATTTCCTCCGTTAAAACTGATGACGTGTCTATTAACTGTCCATGTGGCACTGACACGTCATAGAGGGGTATTAACTAGACAAAAGGTATATGAAATCAGGGACTAATATGCTTATTTAATATTAATTTCAACTATTATGTTAATGTAAATTTTAATATCAACTATTATATAAGCAAATACCCCCTATGACGTGTCAGTGCCACATGGACAGTTAATAGACACATCATCAGTTTTAACGGAGGAAATGGACGAAAGGACTAACTTGCCTGACGGTTTACAATTTGAGGGGGGTATTTGCCTTTTTTCAAATTTCAGGGGGGTTATTGCAAGATTTTACAATTTCGGGGGGGTCTTTGCCTATTTACTCAATTTCAATATGTAATTGCGGAGGGACACTGGAGATTAGGGCATTAGGCGACCAATGAACTGAGTTAACATAGTGCCAATTATAAACCCTTCTTGATAGAAGGACTACCTACCTCGGCTACACAGATGATTGTTATTCAAAAGAGAATGAAAGTTATCCATGGAGGTGTACGCTAATGCGGTTTGTGCAGGGTGGATTGTTGACAGAGGGTCTACCTCAGGGCACTAAATGTTTTTGGGAGGAAATATGGTGGAGTAAAAGCAAAATGTAGTTGAAAGGTCGAGTGCAAAGGCATAATTTTGAGCTATGGCTTAGTGTCTATGAGGTGTTATGGATGAAGAATTGAAAATCAAACTTGATGACCTAATTATAAATTACGAGGATCCGATGACGCTATTCCGTGATAATAATTTTGTCCGCAGAATTGCACACAACCCAATACAACATTATAGAACCAAGCACATAGAGATAGACCAGCACTTCAAAGAGAAATTATATAGTGATATTATATAGTGGTCTTATACTATAACCTACATCCCTTGTAGACTTCAATTGACAGAAACCAGTGGACTTACCACCACAAAGCAGATCCAAGATCTTATGTGCAAAGCTGAGAATGATTGGCATCTATTCAATGGTTTGAGGACTTTTGTAAATATGTAACTAGCACTAGTTTAGGATAGAATATTTATGTACATGTTTTTCTGCTTTTCATTTCACCTGATAACAACTTAGAATGTTAATGATAAATTTAAGACAAGTAATTAGATTGCAAGTGCAAGACACTAACAGCATCATCTTTTTTATGAACATAACTTTAACAGTGTCAAGAAATTAACCGTATAACTCTAAGCATCTTACGCATGTTAAATACTAGAGATCAATAACAAGTGACAAGACAGCCCAAAGGGAGAAATCATCATATTCACCTTACTGAGCTCCATTTCCCTCCTTATCGAGGATGTGCGCCACCCAACCATATCTATATTAAGTTAAAGAAATTACCAAAATTGAGGAAGAGAGGGCCAAAAGTTATCATTGATATACCTAGCACGTTATAGAACAAAGAAAACATACTGAGAGGATACGATCGTACGAAACATTAGCATAAACAATGCGACATTTAAATGCTCCAAGTGCAGATCTACAGTAACACTAGATCGTGTAAGTAAAGGATTACTTAATTGAAAAAGAGGAATACAGAGTAAGCACAAATAGATTCATTTGCTTACAGAAACTTTCCATCTTCACAATCAGAAGCCATTCTCAACAGAAGAGGCGGTCTGTTGGGTTTACCATCGGTAAGAAACAACTGACTGCCAGTCCGACCAACAAATAAAGGAGCCATAGGTGCAGCAAGCTTTTCTAGTATTGGGACGCCCAACAGAAATGGAAGCTGGAAAACATGCACATTAAACAGTCAAAACTCTTTTTTCCAGTAAATTTTTGGTATAAATTGAGAAACATGAAGAGTTTCAACAAAGGTTTGACTCAAAGTGACATCAACATCATTTTCAAGACTGTAGCATTAGACTTATCCAGTATAATATAAATTTTGTTAGGGTCTGTTTGTGTGTGGATAATGTACATCCCGATTGAAATTTCTCTCATTATTGGAACTGCTGGCGAAGGGAAGCCTTAGCTCAACGGTTGAAGTTGCTGCCATGTGACAAGAAGTTCATTAGATCAGTCTCCAGCATATTCTTTGCAAATGAAAGGTAATGCAGCCTATAATAGATCCGCAATTGGTTCATATTGGCAATATTATGTAAGCTCCAAACCGTGAATCATCGACACGGAGAACCAAGACAGTTTGAATATTACAAAATGTAAGACACATAGCAAACACAAACAACACTTTATTTACAACTAAAATTTATATATGGCAAAAAAACCATAGGCACATATTTATATGGTCCAGAACAGACCTGCCTTTTTCCCCTTACACCAAGATGTGGAGTTGCTAAAGTAATAAAATTGATTGGCTCCAACCCAGCAATCATCCCTCCTTTCGAAAAGCTTGTACTTTGGGAATTGCCTGCCGTGCTGTGTGCAAGATCACCAGGTTGGTCCTTATTATAGGTATCATGTGAATAAAGGACAGCAATTGCATATCTAGCAAACAAGCCTCCTAAAGAGTGGGCCAGAAAGGAGATTCTTTTCAGACTCTCTGTCTTTTTGACAACTTGCAATACCTGTTTTGATAAAAGGAAATAATCTTACAACATGAAACAATTCAGAAGAAACTCAAAAGAATCAGACCTGAAATTAGGTGTCCAAACATTGAACACACAAATCTGCATATCTCATGACTTACTTCATCAGCTAATCGCTTTCCTGCTCCATCAATTCCAGTAAACGTCTTAGTATAAGCATTTGATGAACTTACTGCATAGATCAAAGTTTCAGCCAGACAAGTAATTTTAGATTCATTGAAGAGGCACTCAGGTGATTCAAAAGAAAAATTCCACAACATTAAGACAACTATTGTTATTTTAAACAGCTTAGGATCACTACTTTCCAAACAATACAAATAGACTTTCTAATGCATTAACACAAAAAAAAAAGTTAAAGACAAAGGAAGAAAATTCAGCACAAGAGCAAGAGTTTGATTTTGCAGGCCAAATCATAACTAACAGAAAGAGTTGAATTACTGACAGAAATTAAAGACAAAAATGAAATTCTTGTCTAACTCCTCCATTAAATGTTACAGATGCACAAATTTGTTATGTCTCAAATTTCCGTCGTTATACGCCCTTATATCCATGCTTTACAAAAAAAAAAAAAAATCACTGTAGAGTAGTCCAACATAACATAGAGAACCACAAGTGAGAAATGTACTAACCATAAATTAGAAAGTTCTTTCCAAGGCGCCTTTTCAACTCTGCTTCTGCATAAGTCCAGTCCGCTGTGCTGTATCAGTAAAAACATCAGTACAGCTTTGTACAAGACTAAGTGTAGAGCAAAAGTAACAATTGAAAATACAGTAACAATCAGAAAAGAAATAGGCGAATGAATACTATTGAATTATGAGATATTGGCGAACAATCTACAACTGCAGCCCAGAACATAAACTCCTCAGTAAGAAGAAAAGGTATCTCTCACTGCCTAACCGTAAGGGTTCTAGCAAACTCATTCATGATCCCTCTACACCCATCACACACACTCTCCTATTGAGGGATATTCTAACTAACTGCCAGTTCACCACTCCCCTTTGCCCCCACTTACTTTCTTTCTTCTTTTTCCTTCTATCAACCCTCCAAACTTTGGGCTTCTCCTTATTGCCCACCAACGCATCACCTTCTACCGGGTCAGGCCCATACAGACTCCTATCACTAAGCTACAGAACCACGACCAAATGACCAACAGAAATAAATGGACGTATATATGGCACATATCCATTGACTCAAAGTTTGACTTTTCTCGCTTTCATCTGCTAAATTGTGAGCCTATAAACTACTTTTATAAAATCAATCAGATTTATGATTGACAAGTAAACTGGAAAGGGTACCAACTATTCATAAACAGTATCACAACCATTACTCTTTTCAGTTAAGCTTTAATATAACGAAGACAGTAACTACCTGTAAAAGTTTTATGCATAATAATCTCATCTTTCAGTTTTCACCCAAAATTCAGCACAACAATTTGAGCAACTTATTATTTTCTTAATATAACTATAAAAATACCTAGCCAAGATGCCATGAACAAGAACAAGGAGATGGTCGGGGTCGTTCCTAGAATTTCCCATGCTAGAAATAGAGTTTCCAGTAGTTGTAGAACTCATAGCTTGAGCTCTAAGGCCCTGGTGTCTCTGTCCACTGTTTGTACCTGCCAAAGTTCAACTACCAGCCTTAATGAAAGCCAAATGTTATTCATACTTGGATTATTAAGCCAGTATGGTCGTTAATTCGTTATCATATTTGGATTATTAAACTAGTTGTTAGTAGGCAGGCTTGCGCTAGTACTAGTACAGAAAAATGATCGACAAAGAAAGAGGATGGAGAAAGCAAGCCAGGGAGGCCATAACTGTAAAAAAGTGTTTCCCAATGCACAATGTTGCCACTACTCTAGGGTCAGTGGAGCACTATATGCACAAAATCCTACACTTCTGATTGGATAGGCTATTCCCAAGACTAGAACCTGTAGCGACTCGTGACTCCAATCCTACTACAGCCCCAACGACTATGGATCACCACCAAGGCATATATCTACTAATATATAGAAATTTTACACTGGCGTAATAGTTTCCGTGCGATTGGGATCATGAGTATGAGATATCGAATCAAATTTCTGCAAATGCAAGGTAAGACTATACCTACAATAGATTTTTCTTTTTTCTTTATAGATAAGCAAAGGGTTTCACAATTTCTTGGACCCCACTATGATGAGAGCTCTACAGCACTGGGTTGCCCTCCATACATGGCGCTTAACTTTACAATCACTTCTACAGGGAAATGAATGATTTCATATTGACTAATGCTTAACCACCAAAACATTATTTTTTTAAATTGAACGCAATGGGTTAGTGTATGTTAGGTCTACTGTTTCAAAACTGAAAAACATATGTCTGCACCAAAAGTATCTATAGTTCTTTTTTGGGGCAAACATACATTTGTTTGTAGCGAAACCTACGTTTGTAACAGAAATCCAATCATACCTAGAGATACGGGATTTCCAATTCAATGATAAAAATGACACATCAAGACCCAAAAATCTAGAGATATATCAACAAACTCAAAATCAGAGAGTTACACTTGATTTTGATCAACTTCCTTCTGTTGCATTTCTCAAGTCTAAAGCACCATCGTGTGGTGGATTTGACTATTCAAAAACTGAAAAATCTAAAGCATCTCTATTCTACATAACACAAATGGAATTTCTCAACTCTATTAAAGTAAGTAAGATGTCGATAGAAAACAAAGAACAAAGAAATAATTGGGGTTAGGTTACACTCCTGAAGCCATTGGAAAATACACATACACACAAAAGGCCAATATCATCAATAGTTTTAACTGATAAGCGTCATAGCAGTGGGGTTTAAAGGTTTGATGGGGTTGATTGCTTAGCTTTATTATAGTAGGGTTAATAAATTTGATCAATAAGCTTAGCACTAAGAGGCTATTTAGCAAAGATTTTCATATATTTACTTCTTTTTAGTTTTAGGCTCAGTTTGGTAAAAAATAGTGAATAGCTGATAAACTAGCTTTTAGCGGATGAGGTTATAGTGGGTAGCTGACAAGCTAACTTATAGCTAATAGTTGATAATCTAGCTGATTGAATTTGTAGTGTTTGGTAAAATTAGCGGTTGAACTAGTTTATAAATATGAAATGGCATAAAAATATTATATTTAATTTTTTTCAATTACGAATACAAGGGTAAAATTGAAATAAATAATGATAAATTATAACATAAGCTACTTGAATTAGCTTGTCAAAAAACGCTATAAGCTAGTAAAATTAAGGTATAAGCTCTTAAGAAAGTGACTGTTACCAAACAGGTCTTTTTAAACTAAATGAGCTTATAAGCCATAAGCTCAAAAGTGATACTTACCAAACAGACCCTTAGTATAGTTTATCAAATTTTGTATGAGTATGTGCATCCTTTGATTACCTAAATTTCTGAATTTGTCAATCACTTATTTCAATCCGTAAGAGTCTAATTTCTAGAAACAACAGTTAATTGCAGCAATATTAATTACCCAGTACCAAAATACAAAAAATCAATAGGTATTGCATTAAAATTATCAAAATCCCTATGAATTCATATAATATTAGAATTTGCAAAATGAAAACCCTTTGGATTCACATTGTTGTAATTCATTCACATGCCTAAAACAGAAAAGCTACCTCATATAAGAACAATAAAACAAATCATAGAATAATAAAATGAAAAAAGAAGGAAAAAAATCACCATTGAAATTTGAATTTTCGGAAAATAAAACGCAACGAAAACCGTAAACAGAACACATTAAAATAAAAAGGTATAAATAGAAAGGAAGAAAATACCAGAAGGAAAAGTGAAAGCGGAATTGGAGGATGAAGAAGAAGAGGAAGAGGAAGAAGAGGAGGGTAGAATCGGGGTTTGTTGAGAACCGGTTTTGTTGTTGTTGTTGATGAAATTGGAAATTGGAGATGAGTAAGAACAACGCGCGTGAAAGAACGGAGACGTTGCCATGAAGTGTATGTATATATAGATATAGCTATAGCTATAGATAGATAGAGATAGAGATGGATGTAAATCTATCCTGAATTCTCTCTTTTCAAAGCAAAGTGTCACAGAAAAACGCCACAATTGCTTCTACTTGACCAAATCACGATCCAATCGAAAAACTCTGCACTTTTATTTCAGAAGTACCAATCCAAATCCAAAGATGATAATAAAACAAAAATTATTTGTATTGTATTGTATAATATTCCCACCAAATTCATTCATTTATCGGAAGAATGCCAATTCCGATATGATTCATGATTGGAAGTATAAACGACACGCAGGGCACAACAAAGACTGACGTAAGCACGCGCCAAACCAATAATTTTTTTTTCAGAGGCCAGTAATTTTATTTTTCTTTTCTAATCCAATTAATGTTTTTTTTTCGTTGAGAAAATGTTTTTATTTTTATGAAAACAAGTTTAATGAATTTTATTTAAAATGGGAGTTTGAATACATGTTGGAATGTTATAATGGATACAAAAACTAGATATAGTTGGAGTGGTCCTAGTCAGTTTATGAAAAATTTCATTGGTTTGTCTTTTAATGAACCTGACATGAGAGGTTGTAAGATTTGAAGTTAAAAGTTAACGACAATTGTTGATGATGGCTCCAAAATCTGATATGTTATTCCTCTTTCTGTATATGTTGGCCACCACCGTTTTCGAGTCCACCTCAATGCTCATATATGAAGATGAATGTCTTTCACTTGTTGCATATTCATTAGTAACCTAGAGCTTCTCATGTATCAGCTTCTATCAATAGTGTGAACTACTATATTTTGGCTAAAACAAACGCTCCTTGATCATCTCAAATACAAATATCAATACCGACTTGGTTCAGAGCACCGGAAAACGACGCGTCAACATTGCATTTATATCTTCTCGTATGTGGTTTCTGCCATTAAATATTCATTACTAGAAAATTTTCATTTTCGAATGGAAATTTCGGACATGATCGATTTCGTCTTAAATGTTCTTCAAATTAGGGACGAAATTTAGACGTATTTATTCTTTTAACATATTTCGCCCCAAATCTAATTCGTCCAACTATGAGATTAGTTCTAAAATTTGTCCGAAATTTTGAGACAGATTTGGGACAAAGTATATTATGTTGTTTGTTTTTTTTTTTATTTAAATACTGAAATCATCTAAAATCTGTGTGAAACTTTGAGACTAATTTGGGACATATTATACTATAATTTTTCTTTTTAGGAAATTTTGTACGAAATAATGGGGCATATAAATAGTACTACTAAGTAACTCAACCCTCATTCTTGGTGTTGTTGCGCTTCCACCATTCTTTTTCTCTCTAATATTTCTAGCTCATTCTCTATAGCATATTCTCTAACGTAAGCCTTACATGGAGAAACAAATGTCAGATATAGAATTATCTTATCCATCCTCATCATCCTTTCTACTTGATTGAAATCGAAAAAAATGGTTTTTGAAAAATGGGTCCGTCATGGATTGTTCATCTTCTGCTACCTATGGAGAAGATGAGTAGAAGTAGTCAAAAGGGGAGGAGAAGTTGTAGGGCAAGATCATCCCCGTTCTAATCCAATTGAAAATATGATACCAAACCGATCCAAAGAAATTACAACGACAAAATAAGTGATCCTCCACTTCTTGGACCCCTGTACACCACAAACAATCCATCCTAACTCCCTCCATATTAATTGATAGATTCCCACTAGTTGGAAGCCTTCCTAGAAAAAGTTTCCAAGCAAAAGTTTGAACTGAAGCTATCCCAATTTGCTTTCAATCCACTGCGGGTGGTCGCGAACAAGATAGGAACCGAAATATTTTTTTTTGCAAGAGCCACTTAAAGTGATTTCGCCGAGCAAACACCAGATTGATCAAGAACCCAAATCCACTTGTCTTCACTAGTACTGCGATCAAGTCTTCAAAAAGGGGTCGTTCCCATTCAAAAAAATCTGTCCCCCACTTGAGATCCCAAATCCAAGATACATGCACAAATGATCCCATATCTCGAACACTACAATTTTTTTGTAGAGACATAACAAATAGCCTAGGAATACTTCACTATGAGGGGTCTTCAAAAGCCAGGATCAAGCTAAAAAGAAGTGCTTTCTTTATTCCCAATAGTTTTCTGCATGAACTCAAAGAACCAATCATGGGTCATCTCTCCCATCTTACCAAGCTCACTTAAATCTTTCTGCAAAAAAAGAAGAATGGTCAAGAATTCTTTGGTGTTTGCTGTCTTAATTTTAGATAACTTTAGTTATAAATTTGATTACTTAAATTTTTAATAATATTTCAATTAATCTGTTTTTCTAAGATAAATTTGGTTTAAATGTGATTTAAGACCTTGCAACGTTTATCTTTAAAAAAAATTATAACGCTTATTTTTTGGTTTAAGCACACGTTTGATCCCCATATTTTCAGAAAAATAGAGTTTTGGTCCCCCATTTTTAAAAATATGATTTTTGGTTCCCCTATTTACTTTTTTCCCTTAAATTTTGAACATTCATCTCATTTTTGTGTCATTTTTTATAATGAGGTCTATTTCTAAATGAGAAGCTATTGGCATGAAATATACATAACGACAAATTATCATGGGACAACTTCCTTGCATTTGTCATGAAAAGAAATCTTCCGATGATTAAATTTTACAAATACACTTGTTTATTTAAAGTTAAAGCATGTTTATAGTAATTTAATTTTACGTTAAAAACATTGTATTAGAAATATTTATTAGTTTTTTTCAATGGAAACTAATATTAGACTCATAAGAATTTAATATGAAATCGAAGGTTAAAGCCGAAGCAATACACATCTTCTATCCAAACCGAATAAACATAATTGCCAAAACAAATTTAGCTAATGAGCAAATTGGTTAACCACTATTCTAAACATAACAAAATAATTAATAAAGTCTAACTAATTAAAGCTTTGCAGTCCTTTACTATCATCCCAAAACATGATTTGAGCAGTGACATACATTCAAAGAATAACACTGAAGATCAACCGAAGCCTCTAGTGAAATAATAGTGTCACAATAAATGAGGAACCAATTTGGAAGCAATATTACAACAAGTTAAAAATAATGATTTGATGATCAATACATGATGATCAACATCAACTTCAAGTGTGTTATTCAAGTATCACTAAAGGGAAAGCTAGACAAGCTAAAACAATCAAGAATGTATAACCAGAAATAGTATTTATGCTAAACAGAACAACAAAAACTTTTCCCACTAGTTTACCCCAAAAGATGATAGTAAAACTCCACACTGCATCATAAATACCTTGATGTTATTCACATCATAATCCTTCTAAGGACAAACATTTGGACAAATTGTTTAAAATCAGTGAATCGTGTTCGTATATTAATTTATTTTTATGTTAAAACATTTGATTAGAAGTATTGATTAGTTTTTTTTTTTTTTTTTTTATGGAAAACTGATATTTCATACATTTGTATAAAGAATTTAGCATTAAATCAGAGGTCAAAGCAGAAACAGTAGCTTGAGGCACACATCCTCTATCCAAACTAAATCAGCATTTGCTAGAGCAAATTTAGCTAATAGGTGATCTAATAAGATAGCCACTATAATAAAGAATCTAAACATAACAAAAGGACTCGAGTCCAAACTTAAAGCTTTGCAGTCCTCTAATACCATCCCAAAATATGATTTGAGCAGTGTGAGATATAGATACTACATTTAAGGAATCTATTTCAGTTGGAATATTCAGAAACAAAATCTATCCAGCAAAATAGACAGATTTTCCATAGTCAACTTCACTACTACATGACAATCATCTACAATTTTTCTGCTGTTCACGAAACTGGTTGATGAAGAAACATGCCATCTGCCATGAGCAATATATAAACTTGAAAATATCCTCAAATATAAGTTATAAATTAACAACAACAATAGTATTAATAGTAGCAGCAATGCAGTACTAGTTAGAAAAACAAAACAAAGGTAAGAGAATAATACCACGACACGAGGAGACATTCTGGCACAATAGAGAGGGAATCCAGAGTAAAATTTCAAAGCTCCTGCTTTGAACGTTTTGACAGCGCAGTCAAGAAAGTCAGTGTATGGATATTTCTCTTCAGCATCAGGTTGCATTTTCTGAAGCTGAATCATCACATATTCAAACGGCAAACTGCAAGCAGCTACATAAATAATAGTTGCGAAAATTGCACCTGAACAAAATATTCAATAGCAAATTAATGTTCAATAAAGGAAGAACTCTTGGAATGCAAATAAAATGAAACAAAGAGCATCAGACAAAGTTCAAGAGACAAATTACAAGAGCACGAATGAAACAAAAGCATATAAAAAAAAGGCTAAACACTCAGTTATTAAAAGATTGGAATATTGGGTCATAAATTTAAGATTGATTTTTTATTCAGTTGAACACTTCAATTTGAACTATGGCTGGCATGGATAGTTCACTCATTCAGCCCTACACCAAATGGTATTTATTAGAGCTAGTATGTTGTTCTATCAAAAAACTTTTAATCAAAGAGTTTTAGCAATTTTGGCTTAAAAGAATTTCTCAAATTGCAAATAATCAGAAACTAAGATTAACACATCTACATTATAATCTATTGCTCAAATTGCAAATAATCAGAAACGAAGAAACTATGGCTAACATGAACTAAGATGAAATGTTTCAATCTATTGCTATCAAGATTATAACCAAAGGAAAAAGCAAAATACAAAAAGAAAGGAGTTACTTAATACATATCATAATACCTATGATATATATGAATCTAGTTTGCTGACAACAGATCTACATTAAGGGGAGAAGCTATTACGTAATCCCACCAATCTAGTAAATAAAATAGTTAGCCAGGAAGTTATTTAGAGAGCGAGAGATCATGGGATACCATGTTGTTAATATCTAATAGCGAAAACTGAAAACCGCTATAGCGTGATAGTGGATTGCGGAATAACCACTATTGCGAAAACTAAAACATAGTACACAAACAATACATAAATCCCAACATCATACATATATACTAAAAAATACTCCTGATGAGATATACAAAACCAAAGGGACAAAATAAGCAAAGACTACATCTGCTGACAAACTTTGGCACTCAGTGCTTACCAATAAATTTTGAAAGATGTTCAAGTAACATTACTTACACAAAGCAGTGGGTATTACTTCCAGACCAACAATATACTTGAAGAACTCAACAGTTTGACGTTGAGATACTAACAATGGAACAACTTTTGCTAAAGTAAGAGCGGCATCATGCCAACAAGACGGACCCCTTTCACCATAAAAAAAAGGTTAAAACCCTTAAAAGTATGTTAAAACGATAAAAGATACATTGCATAAGAAATGCAAATGACTCATACAAAGAAAATCAATAAAACATATCCTTTTTAATGGACTAAGGTTCCATTTGTGTGTGTGTTTATTTGAAGAAAAAGGGAAATTCAAAAGCTCCTACTTCCTACTCAGAAGCTAATTGTTTGAAGAAAGCTCTATAAGAAATTGCACCATTAAAAAGTTGTTTACAAAAGCTCACTTGAAATATGATATAAACGATCGATGTAGAGCAGTGATGTGATGGATGCATACAACACCAGTAACATAGCTAATAGACCCTGCATGAAGTGATTCAGTTAAGACACTAGTAGATTGAGAAAACCAAAATCAAAGCCTAAAATGTCAAAAAAGTGACTCATAATTCATAAAGTTAAAACAAGTAAATCAAGGAAGGTTAAGCAAAGCAAAGCAAAGCAAAGAAGGGAAGTATGATTGGGGAAGAAATGAAAAAGAAAAAAAAAAAATCTTGTAGAAGGCCGCAAAAGTAAAACCGTCGTTCTTGAGCATGATAAATGAATGTGAAAATGGGAGAAGCGCACTGTAAATCAAAGTTAAAATTAAGGGTTTTAAGAAAGAAGTTAAAGTTGTTTGGTTACTTTATTATTTTTTAGTTTTAAAACTATTTTTAAGTTAAAAGTTGTTTGGCAAAATATTGTACAAATATATAATAAATAAAAAATGTTAAAATATTTTTTTGAAGGAAAAAAATGTTTAAAATATTTTTTTAGTAAGTACTTAATAGATATTGTGTTTGGCCTACATTCTCCTTCAATAGAAAATTTTGTTCAAAATTCCAAAACACTCTCCAACATGTAAGTGTTCATTTTTTTTTTTTTGAAATGTGTAACTGTTCGTATAAATAGAAGTGGTGACAACTTGGGTACCCATCAATAAAAGGTGGGTAACACAACCCATGCTGAGTTGACACCAATCAAAGTTATTTGTTTGTTTTCTATTATTTTTAATATTATATAAATACATTGTTTTGATTGAGCCAACTCAACATAGGTAGTATTACCCACCTTTTATTGATGGGTAATCAAGAATTTCCCAATAGAAGTTAGATCAGTTTTTTTTAAATATAGAACACTGATGCATTTTTAAGAGCATATTTAATTAAAAAAGGCAAGCTATATATGGACCATAAAAAAGAGTTTAAAGATGGTAAGCTGACAGTGTATAACATCTATACACACTCAACCAATCAAAACTCATAATATTGACACATCATATTACAGTTTTCAAATTGAACAAAACCACCCACACGTCTTCATCTCTCTCCCTCTCCCGCGTCGCAGAAACCAATTGAATGAATGCTTCTTCTCCCAAACTCACTTCCTCTATTTCATATATCCCCTCCTCCCTGATTTCTGTAGTCGCCGGAGCAAGTACATCCCAACCTTCATTCTTGAATAGCTCTATTTTTTCCTACATGCACTCTCAATCTCTTTCTTCCCATCTCTCCTCCATTTACAAACTCCTCCTATTACCAGAATAACACATATTGTTCTCACACATACTTTTCAGATCCAATTTTTCTTTTGTGTGGGATTAACCATAATTCTTCTTCCACTGTTTTTTTTTCTTTCGCAAATGGAGACAAAGAATAAATTATAAGGAAAGGTCGAAAGGAATCTATAGTAAGAATAATGGAGTTGTGTTCATTGTGGAAGACGAGAGAGAACCAGTTTTCTTACATTTTAATTTTAAATAAGAAAATTATTTTAAAAAAAGTATAATTTGACATGGCAAATTGTTGTGCTATGATTGGATGTCTATGTAAAGAATACTTTACACTCTCAGTGCACTATCTTTAAACTCATAAAAAAATTCTTTTTTAAATGGCAAAAAAGAATATTATAAAAAACAAAATCAAGTCAATAATACAAACGATTAGGATTCGCAGAAAAACCATAGATCGAAATCGAAAATAGAAAAGACAACACCCAACCAACACCAAAGGGAAGAGAAAACACCCACACCCAAAAACGAGATAGGAGAAGCACTCCACCCCCGCTAAAAGGCGCAAGGAACCCCCCTCCAAAATCAAAGCCCACACCCCGGAGAGATGAACCAAGCCTACTACCCCAAGAGCAGATACAAAGAGAACAAACAAACCCAGAACCCCTGCTCAAAGGCAACATAAATTTTTTTTTAGGTCTACTGGGCCGACATACTTAATTAAATATCAACAATAATTTTATTTTATTATTGATAATATACTAAATTTTGTACTTCAGTTTAAATTATAAATTTGATAATTTTGTCTTGTAATTTAGTTTTATTTGTCTGCATTAATTTTTGACATATTTAAATTTGTATAGTGGAAAATCCAGAGCTCAAACTCTGGCCCTTTTGCATATTGCAATGTCCCTGACTCTATTTTAAACATAAATAAAATTATTTATTTGTATACGTTCATATGAAATAAACTTTTAGGCAACTTATCAAACTAGTTTGAATCAACTTATCTGTAACACCCATAATAAGATTGCCTAGGATCTTATACGAGTATTAAAATTTCGTACTGGATACATTAATTTACAATATAAAAGTTCATTCAAAATATTACATCATATTGTAATATTACAACCCAAAGTTTATACAACACTTCTTTGATACATGAAAATCAATAACACAACGACATATAATACAATCAACTATAACATATAACATCAGCACGATCAGTCCGTAGCCTTCTCCTTTCCCTTGCTGCGTGCTGACTGCGATCCTGCCTGTGAACCTGCACCAGAAGGAATGGGATGAGACATAATGTCTCAGTGAGCTCTACCCAACCTACTGTTGGCAACCACAGGGAACCTAGGGTCGCCATGCCTACCTTGGCAATTTAGGGGAGTCAAGCAAGGTACCGAGTGAGATAAACGCCAAGTCTTGTAAACCTGCCTATAACTTTAACTATAACCTGCCTGTAACTGTAAACTTCCTGTGACTATAACTTTAACTATAACTGTAAAACATAATACAAATAAAATGTTTTATGTTAGCTGTTAGCGTTGAACAAACAATTAATCTGAGTTCATTTTACGGAGTGCATCCGGGTGGAGTAACCCCGAAGTACATCTCCCTATGACCCGATGAAATTCCTGACAATCAAGCTAACACCGGACTCCCTATGAAACGTGTGGACAACCCTCTCGGAGAAGTCCCATCCGGCGAAACCCGGAGTCAGATGAACACGCCCTATGACTGTGAAACGTGCGAACACGCCATTATCTTTGAATAATTCTTTGACTTTAACATATGAACATATAATCTGTTACTATAATCGTATAACATTCCTGTAACATATAACCTATAACCTATGATTCTTGGCTTATCGTTCTCATAAGCCACCTATAATCGTTGGAGAACCAACACTATAAACCTATCTGTAACTATGATTGCCGAAGCACTCCCATTGCCCATGTATTCTAAATGAATACGTCTATAACCTTGTTCACCTATATAGGTTCTCAAGTTATCAAGCCATATGCTTTCCTTAAAGATCTATTCATTCTCTAAGGGATAGGTCCTTTAACACTTAAAAGAGATACATAGCCATTGCACGTTGCTTAATGAGTTTGAAGTAGTATTGGTCGGCTGGAATGGTGCAAGTAAAGAAGAAAAACAAGCTGTTCCTGTAAGCTGTGGAATCGTGACACGATTTGGAAATCGTGTCACGATTTTCTACCCAGAAATCGTGTGATGTTCTGCCTGTAAAATCGTGACACGGTTGCAGAATCGTGACACGATTTTACCTGCAGTTGGACAGCATAGGGCAATTTCAAAGCATAATTTTCACCATTCTTGGCACAACTAAACATACTCAAACATCATACAGCTTAAGGCATATTTCTAAGACATATAAACAGCTTATAACATATGAGATCATGTAATTACAAGCCAAAAGGATTTAGGGCATAAAATTTGCAAACTAGCTCTTAATACTATAAACCTCAAAGCTTATACAAAGTGGGTTCTAAAACCCTCTAGGAGCTCACCTTAACCTCAAAAGATGCTTGCTAAGTTAAGAAATCCAAAGCCCTAGCTTCAACTCAAAGCCTCACTCAAGAGAACTTCCTATCCTTGACTTTCCTTCTTCTTCTTGCTCCAAAATTTCACCAACACAAGCTTGCTTAGAACACAAGGGTTTAGGTGGGAGTTTGATTCTTTAAGGATGATGATTGATGAGATGATAATGGTGAGGATGGGGGACGAAAATGAGAGAGAAGGAGGGAGCAATTTTCTGATTTTCTTACTTGAGAAAAATGAGATAAACATGGGGAAATTTTCATATAAATCCAAATGGGTCCTTTCCCTTTTATTACAACTTTGCCATTCCCTCATATTACTACTTTGCCATTGCTTGAACATAAAGCTTCTAACACTTATAACTAATACTTCTAAGCGGGATATTACATTATCTGACTTTGAGTGTGCTCTTAAAGCCTCATTTCAATTATCTCCGACGTCAATTTTAATGGGCTAGTTTGACTTCTTAAAAAAAAATCAGACTATCTCAGACTTTCAAAGAACTGAACTCAAAATTTAAAAATATAAACCTACCACACGCTAGAGAGTTATTATAGATATGAAGAGTCAGTTTAAGTATTTTCACCTCAATATATCTAGCCTATTAGGTGTACTAGGGGCTTTTGGTAGTTGTGTGTCACGAGAAAGTTTGCAATTTTGTCTACGCAAAAATTGTATGAGAGTTTGTAATTGTCTCCTTGCAAACATTGTAAATTGTGCAATAAAATAGTTTGTGTTATAATTATTTTTGGCCAAGTAGCCTAGTGACTAGAAATTTAGCCATTAAGGTGAATAAGTGGAGAATTCAGTGTTTGAACTCTGACTTCTCACATAAATGTAAATTATATTTTTTTATTGCTTCTTTTGTGAGTAAATTGACCATGTGGCACTGACACGTGTCAGATGGATAGTGACACGTCACATGAGGTATTTGCCCATTTTTTGAAATTCTGGGGGGCCCCTTTTTTATGGAATCAAATTTTACAACTGATACTTTTTCCCCCACCATATAACCTCACTTCATGGAAATGAGTATGTATGTATTTTCGGTCTAAAATGATTGTGTGCATATTATTTGGAGTATATAGAGGATTGTTGTATATTTTCCTTCTTTTGAACTAATTATTTGGTTCACACTAAGTATGTTTGTATTCTTGGTCTAAAGTGATTATGTATCATTGAATGGAAAAAAAAAAGTATGAGGTGAGTTGTGTGTTAATATGCCAGTTTTCATGACAACTGGAATTCATGCAAAATCCCCCCTCAAATTTGTAACTTATGTGCAAAATACACCATAAAATTGGCAATACAAATTCACATTGGTCCCTAATTCAAAAAAACTTCAATATATGCAATAACAACTCATAAAAACCATCATAGTAATAATGCTTAAACAAGTTTTTAAACCTAACTCATCACCATAATGATGTTTCATTCATAATACAAAGAAACATACACATTGATGAACAAAGAAACACACATAACAAAACACACATGTTAGATTGAGAATTGACTATGATCAAAATGGTGGAAAAACACTTATTTGCAGTGACTGTGGATGAGTAAATAATAGAGGGAGTAGAGACAAAAAGAGAAAGTTAGCCACTTCTACAACTATAAAAAATATGCAACTTCTACAATACAATTATTGAACATATATGCATATTATCACAATATATTATCACATTAAACACATGAGTTATTGAACATATACATATTAGTTGGAACACAAGTGAGTTTGAGTGGAAGTTGGAAAAGAATAAACACATGTCCCTTAGGAAAGAACTCGTGTTGGTATGAATTGAAAAATGTCTCACATTGGATAAGGACATACCCACTAGTAGTGTTTATATAAGTGGGGGGGTTACCTCCAAGGGTGTGCCCTTGGGGTACCCACTTTTGCAGAACGGGTGAGCGCTTATCACACGTGCGACGCCGCCGCCGTTGTCCGTCCAGTTGGGCTTGGCTCCGGCTCCGGGTCCGGGTCAAAAAAGAATATATTTTTTTATCACCCGAAAATGTTAAATTAATTTTTTTGTTAATTTAATCATTATCCGAAAGCGCTTTCTTAACGAATAAGTTTCGTTACAATTCAATCCAACATAATATACGGAAGGTTCCGGATATATCCACTCGCTGAACCGATCCGCGAATTGCTTAAAGATTAAGTTAATATGCTTAATTCCGCAAGCTAACTTAATCCTTAAGTCACTTCGGATTTGTTACGAACTCTCCCTATAAAAGGAGAGCTCGCCTCACCCACTCTTCACCCTGAAATTCACAGTTGATGCTTCCTGTGTTTTTCCTCTCTTCTCCCTCTTTCGACTTGTGTTGACGAGTCCTTCTTCCTTTATTTTACTCCTTTCGGTTTCGAGTAGTCTTTGTACCATATAGAGTGGTTTAATACCATATTGAGGGTGTCATTTCTCGAACGATTATTTACGGTGCAGTACGTAATCGAACATGTGAACTTGACTGTTTTATCCTGGAGGCGGCGCAGTTGTTAGTCTACCTTGCACAAACTCGGGTAGTGCCGTAAAACGTCTTAAAGAGAGCGACATGGTCGTGACTCAACTCAGTAATATCTTCGATGGTGAATTCTGCTTTTTTAAAAGGTACTTTTCTGAATTTGAAAAACAACACATATTATCACAACACACAGAGGTATATTCACAAGTGCATGACAAATAAAATACATACCTTCTCTAATGTGGATGGTTATGTATTATGGATGGAACATCATTATGATGATGAAGAGTTATGTTTAAAAACTTATTTAAGGATTATTACTATGTTGGTTTTTATTTGTTATTACGTATACTTGAAGTTTTAAAAAAAATGGGCAAATACCCCCCTTGAATTTCAAAAAATGGGAAAATACCCCCTGTGATGTGTCACTATCCATCTGACACTGTGTCAGTGTCCTCGTGGTCATTTAACAAACACATTATCAACTTTAACGGAGGAAATGAACGGATGAACTAACTTTCCTGACTGATTTTACAATTTAAGGGGGGTATTTGCCTATTTACTCCTTTTGTGGTTGTTCTTTCGCTTTGTTGAGATTTTCTTGTGTATTTCCCAACATCAACCCGATCTGATAAATGCTTATAGACATTAAATGGATTTCTTAAGAACGATTGGAAATTATTAATATTACTATAGAGTAGACAAAAGAGGAGGTTCCAAAGTCATGTTTTGCATTTCCATTGTCTTTGGAACATCATACGAATTTGGAGAAAAAGAAATCAGAGAGGAATGGAAGGCTAGTAGACAATAAGCTGCGCCGCTAATTTTTTTAGATGATAAAACTAATCTTCTTAAAAGACATAATTTTGCTATCCATGTTATATCCGGTTATTTAATCTGAATAGTTCTATTACAGGAGAAACTTTACTATTTCATTGAACAACAATCAGCTAGTTGGATACGATGGCTTTAACAAATTACTTATATCTGAAAGTTGTTGGCAAGTAAATTCCTTTTTTTTTTTTTTAAGGAAGCAAGTAAATTCCTATGAGGTGTGTGATTGCTACAATTTAAATATTTTGGCGTCTCTTTAATTTTCTGGCTCAGTGAACTTTGAAGAGGTTTTTTTATTTTATTTTAACCTACCTTTATTTTTGCTCAGACTTCAGTTTAAAGAATTGTGCACTGTGTACACTTCAAAATTGAACTGAAGCAACCTAATAAGATTTGATTGCCCTAGATTATTATAAACTTTACACCATGTGTCGGTCTGTTAAAGGACAGAAGGAAAGGCTAATCTTATTTTGTTGCAGTAAGTTGGTTATTCACCCTTTTCAATTCATTGTTCTTTGAAATGTTGAATCTGGCTTTTTATCTTGCCAATATCCATGGTATGATATTATTTTCACAAACTCTTTTGTTTCTATTAGTGCTCTTGAAAACTCTCTCTATCTCTCTCTATCTATCTATCTATCTCTCTCTCTCTCTATATATATATATATATATATATCAAGATTTCTAATTTATCGAACACTAATTTGCTTTGGTGATTGGAATGATATTCCATGTGAATTATGTGCATTCATTAAGCTACATATCTGAAAGTCGTTTTTTTTATGGGTACAAAAAAGTCCCTTTTTATTACACTACAAAAGGATTTCGGTTAAATATGTTTTCGGTCAGGGACGAGCCAAAAAAATATCGAGGGGGCGAAAAATAACAATAAGCAATAAAAACAATAACTAACTTCGACTACTAATAATTGTAGAAAATTTAGTTTAATATAAATAAAATACTGTATATCCCACAAAAGAAAATACACATAGAAATACAGTCACAAAAATTATATTGTTATTCGATTATTTATTTGCTAAAACTCTTTTCGAATTTTTTATGAAATGTCTTCACAATATCATTTTCGATATTAATAGTCAAAAATTTCAGCAGAAAATTCATATTTCTAGTTTTATGAAACCTTATTTTCACTAACATTGTGCTCATTTTATTATGAAATTAACGATAATAATGGTAGACATTGAGCCTGTGTTGTTTTGAATGTTGAAATTAGAATTTTTTGGACTGTTTTTTTTATTGAACTTAATGCTTAATGATGCTATTCTTTATTATTGTGCTTCAAATTTTAAATACAATGAACAAGTGGCACCTTTTAAAGAATAGTACTACCTCCGTTCCTTTTTAATTGTCACTTTTTGACATTTTACACAAACCAAGACAATCAATAAATGTTGTTACTTTTAATACAATAATTTATACTTTTACTATAATGACCTTATTCATTTAATATCTCATTTCATATATTTATCTCTCCGCAATAAATACTATGGGTAATATTGATAAAACAACATTTAATGTTGCATTGAACTTTGAAAGTGACAGTTAAATAGGAACAAAAAATTTCTCCAAAAGAGACACTTAAAAAGGAACGGAGGGAGTAGTTTGAGTAAAACCAAAAAAAAAAGTTCGTTTTTATTAAGTTTGTGTATGTGTGTGAATTTGAAGTGAAAAGTCATAATATTACTCCTATCATGCTATTCCAGTTTAGTTATCAAGGTTGGTTGCATTGATTACTCATATTATTAGGGCGGCGAGTACTATATATTTTCGTTTTGTTACATGGGAGTACTACATGTTAATATAGAGGATAAGTAGCACTACATGGTTCTTGGGGTGGCGACAGCCCTTTTTGCCATGCACTTCGCTCCGTCCTTGTTTTCGGTCCTTATAAATATATCAACTTTTTGTTTTAGTCTTTCTAAAATTTTCGTTCGACTTTTAGTCTCTATAAAATTTTCAATCGCAACTTTTGGACCAAAAACATATTTATATATCAAAGGTGATACATCAAAGGTAATATATCAAAGGTAAAACAAAAAGTTATTATCACCATTTGCTAATTTGTTTCTTTTTAGGTGCAATTAGTGTATCAGTATGTTTTTGCAGCAGCTTGCAGTTTTTCATTTGAATGTGGGGTCTATCGAATACGTGGGGTCTAATTGGTAGCTACATGTTATGATGAAATTGTCTACTTTACAAGTCATTTATTAAAATTAAAATAACTACTAGTTTATAATAAATAGAGGATAAAGCATACAAATTATATTGAATTTGAGATATCCACATACCATAACTTATTGATGAAATTGTCTACTTTACTAGAAAAATATGAAGACTATTATTTTGAAGACCAATATGAAGAAATCCAAAAACAACATCCAAGGCCATTCGAAATTTCGAATTGCATAACTTCTAAAAATTGTCATATCAAAGAAGTCTCTTCTTTCATGATATATAGTTCTTCAACATTCAAAATTCAAGTATAAGAAGAAACTTGTTGAAGAAGACACTTCAAGGAAGTTAGAAGACACATGATATCATGCATCATAGGGGTTAATTTATTTTCTTTTCAACAAATCGTAGAATCAAACTCCATGATAATAAGTTCATTCCCGTACCAAAAACTTGTCGACTTGATAACACGTCCGCTCTCACACTACTATAGAAATGACATTTAACATCGGTCAAAATTGACTTTTCACATCGGGTCCCAACCAATGTCCCTAAAGGTGATGTTGTATGTGTCCAAGTTTTCACATCGGGTACGGAACTGTTGCGATGTGTCGTAATCCACATCGGGCAGCAAATCACTGATGTGAATTCACGTTTAATGTCACGTAATCCATAAGATTTCACATCGGCTATACAATGACAACCGATGTTAAATAGGCGTAATTCACATCGGTAATAAGCTGCCCGATGTGAATTCTAGTTCCATTTCCGCAATAGAGAACACATTTCACATCGGGTTGGTGACACACCGATGTTAAATGTTACATTTTTTTTTCAAAATTTCTGCTGCTACTGTACCAAATCAGTTTTTTTTTTTAATTGGCAAAATTTAATACTCTTAACTACAAAAATAGTTAAATCTGCAACTAAAAGATCTATGTCACCGACAACTAAAAAATAAGAAGGTTCATACACAAAAAAACAAGAAGTCTATGCCACCAGCAGTACTAAAACACAAAAATTAACAGACCAACATATCTCCTACTAAAACACAAAAAAGAACAATTATTAATGTTTAAATTATCAAACATAAATAAGAGAAAACACATATGTATATATACTTACGCAAAGTGATCCAAAAATATTAGTTTATTCCAAGTATATTAAACAAAATAAATCCTTAAAAAATGAAACAACAAGTAAATAAAAAGCCAAGTGGAATAAACTCACTCAATTCCCGAATTAGACACTATCAGAGTCAAAAGTTTGATTTGGAATTCAACAACTAATGTGTTTTCTTCACGGCACAAATTCTGTTTATGTATCAATGATCGTAAAATTGCTTCAGGTTCTCCATTCTGGATATTGAGAGTCTGATTATACATAGGAACAAATATGAGAAAACTTGATAATGCAATTATGAATGGATTTAACTGCATTAAGTGTAAAACTAATTTATTTTGGGTCTATATGTGGTAATCCATCTGATCAGTAATTGGTTAGCTAACAACTAGCATCTTTTGTTCATACTAATTTCATAAAGCTCTCGTAGTCATCAGCTATAAATACCAACTCATCTTGCTTCTCATTACACACACTTATTTGAGTTATTTAGCAGAAGGACGAAACAAACACAACTGGCATAACATCTTCCATGACGAGGAAGAACAAAAACAAAAATACCAAGAGGTTTAGTCTTTAGTGATGAACAAATCAAATCATAGGAAACTAAAACTTTATAAAGTATTTTTATAATATTTGGCAACTCTATA
Source organism: Medicago ruthenica (assembly GCA_018208015.1). NCBI lineage: Eukaryota > Viridiplantae > Streptophyta > Magnoliopsida > Fabales > Fabaceae > Medicago > Medicago ruthenica. The sequence goes on along the minus strand of CM031374.1, from coordinate 84,161,175 downwards.
AATACATCCAAACAATAAACTAATAAGTATAATCCCAATAATACTACTTAGTTTTGAAAACTAAAACATGTACCAAGACAAACCCACAACGATATCAAACGCATGCATTAAGGTTATATATTTTTTATATCAGGCTCCAATAATTACTTCTCGTGTGAAGACTTACGAGCTTCAACTAGGGAAGCAAGCAATTCCTCTTTCTTGGCCGTCGCGCTGATACCCTGCTGGTTTATAGATCGATATAAAAGAATTCAAATATGCACAAAGAAACTAAATTTGTGAAATTTGAATCAAAAGCATTGTTGAAGGCCACATGAACTTCCAGAAAAACTTACCAAGCTAAGTATCATGTGGCAAAGTAACTCCATCTTTGCAAAAGCTGTCTTTTATTTTGTTCTTTGGACTGTGCAGTTTCACCAAATAATCTGAAAGTTAAAAAAGAAAAAGATAAGGCACAACAAGAAAATAACATCAAACAGCCACAAATTAAATAGGATAAAGACAAAACAGCAAAAAAAGACTTCTTATTTCACCAAGTGAAAGGAGATTTAAGTTACCCATTAGCTTCTTGTCATAAGGTTCATCCTCATTCTCATCAAATGGCTTCTTAGCATTAGCTTTTCTAAACACCTTTCTACTGTGCATCAGACTCTCATAGACTGAAAGTTAAAAAAGAATAAGACAGAGCACAACAACCAAATAGATATACATCAAACAACCACAAACTAAATAGAAGACAGACAAAACAGCAAAAAGGACTAGGAATAGTATTCATTGAAGAAATTGAAAAGTAGTGATTTGAGTTACCAAGTAGGGCTTTGGCATTTGGCTTGGTGGGATTCGGCTGAGTGGGACTCGGCTTGGTGGGGTTCAGCTTGATGCGTTTTGGCTGCTGCTCAGAACGTTCGATTAAATTCCAAAAGAGCGCAACTAATATGAAAGAACAAAATTCTTAAAAGCGGCAAACTGATAGAAATAAAAATTTAATTTAATGATGATGATGATGATAAAATGAGGCACATGTATATAAGACCATAAGTTACAAATCTAATAACAATTTGGTTATTGATGTTAGGCAATCAAGTAAAATCCTCAAAAATAAAAAGAAAATGTGAAAGTTATTATTTAGTTAGCAAGGAGTGGAATTTACAAAGATGAATCAGTGCTCTAAAGTCTAATGTGTAACACGCAACAAACATAAATGCTGCACAGTTAACTCAGAATTGGAAAAATTAAAAACAAACATTTTTTAGGATCATATACACAACTTTTTTGCATGCTTTTGATGAACCGCAGACATATGTACAAACACAAGGTTCTCTTCTTCAACAAATAGGTACCACTAATAAACTACAACATACAATTATACAAATTCAATAATTCATATATACATATACTTTTAATTCATATACACATTACAAAAATTGAGGATCCAACACTACTAAAATTTCAATATTTCTTGATATTAGGAGATACGGTCATCTAGTATTCTAACATTGATGCCTCAGTGTGAAGTTACAGTTATAATACAGTGGCATAATGTTGCAGAAAGAAACTAGCCTAGCTAAGCTTGATCACACATTTGACGCCATATGGCTGGACTCAACTTCAACAACGTAGGTCATTTTTCCAGGCTCAAGCTTTGCCTCGTGACATAATATAATCAAGGGTCGTTCCACCACACTAATTAATTAGAACTCTTATTACTAAGCTAAAATGATGTGTTTTCACTCAAACAATTGGGTAATGATACGGACCAAGCTACTGTTCTAACACCGAAGTCTCTAGTAAGTATTTATAAATAGACCTACTTTACAAGCTTTGTGCTCTATGAAGCATGGACACAGACACGGACACCGATAATAATATGAGAAAATGACATAATTCAATGTAATCATAGGTGTCGGTGTTGGACACCGACGCGTGTCCGACACTGGGACATGCCTTATCCTAAGAGTGTTCATGCTTCATAGTTTGTGCTCAAATAATCAATGAATGACTTAAACCCACCTACTTTCTAGCTCTTAACTAACTAAAATGTTACCATTGAAATTCATAACAAATTTATTAAGGATCTTGCCTAAAATTCATCAATTGTTCCATATATGATTCCAACTTCAAATTCAATCAAAACATAACAAAAGAACACAAATTTCTACTTGCCCAGTTTTTAAAAGCACAATAGATTTCACACAGAACATTTAACAAACAGCTTATATGCACATTAAAGAGTAGAAAATGTGAAAGTAGTACTAACCGTAAATCTCCAAACATAATTCATAAATCTCCAAATCAAAAAATCACAGCCAGTGAATAATTCAATATTCATTAAAACATGAAGACTGCATAAAAAATTTGAACATCAAAAATGTCAAAAAAAATCAAAAACCCTAAATGTATAAAAATAAAAAATAAAAAAAACCATATGCATAAAACTCAAGAAATCAAAAAATCAAAAATCTCAACAAACCATATGCATAAAACTCAAAAATCTTATTAACCCTAACTCAATCTCTTTTACAATAACCCTAAATGCAAACAATCAAACCAGAAATTGAAGAAGCAAAAACAAGGAAAACAATTCACCTTCAGAAGGTGATGGTGTCGAGCAACAACGATGGATTAAGGACGGCGATGACGACGAACACAACAGAGAGAAGGATTTCAAGCGAAGGTGATGGTTTCGAGCACGGCGATGACGACGAACACAACAAAGAGAAGGATTTCGAGCGATTGAGGGTTATCTTTGGAAGTTTATCAATGGAGAACCATTTGATGGTTATCTTTCGAGCGATTGATGGTTTCTGTGCAGAGAGTGATTTTTGGGGAAGGTTTCGATTGAGGATTTCGATTGACACTAAAGGTTCACGTCATCCTGAATTAGTTTCAAGTGATTTTTGGGGAAGGTTTCGATCTGGGAAGGTGAAGGTGAAGGTGAGGGTTTGTAACATCCCGCTTTTAAGTATCAGTTATCAGTATTAGACGTGGTTGAGAAGCATGACAATTTGGTAATATTAAGTAATGGCAATATAGTAAATAAGGCTTAAGGGGGAGATTGTTTTAAATTGGGAACAAGATATTTCCCCATTCCATTTTCCTCATTCTCTACACTTCTAGAAAATCAGTTTTCCCCTCCCTTCTTTCCCTATCACACGCCCTCATCCTTCTCCTCATCTCTCATCCAAACTTCATTCACAATCTAGTAAGAAGCTTTGCAAACAAGCTTAGTTGGAAAAGCAAGAGCAAGAACAAGAGAAAGAACAAGGAAATAATCAAGAGAAGTGGAGGTAATGAGCAAGGGCCTTGGAAACCAGAACTTGGCAAGGAAGAAAGCTAGCTAGATCAAGGTGAGCTCCATAGGGTTGTTTAACCCATTTGTGTAGTTTTAGTGTTCTTTACAAGTTGAGATCAAGGTTTAGAATTTGTACCCTAATCCCTTGTATACAATTTCCTTACTTAATCATGCTATTATCTATCCTTAAGCCTTGTATAATTCATTCCCATAAGCTGTTTTGATGTTTGGGAATGTTTGGATTAGTCTAGAAAGCAAAATTATGAGTGCTGCTGAAGCCAAAATCGTGCTCCGATTTCTGGGCATCGGGCTACGATTTTATGCCCTGATTTCATGAAAACTTTCGGCAAAAATCGTGCTCCGATCCTAGAAAATCGTGCTCCGATTTTCCCTCTACCCAGCTTCTTGTCCCAAATTTCTGCAGATTTGCAGTTTCGGACCCCTGACTTCAAACTCGTCCCCAGACTTCAATACTCGGCCAAATTTCACGAAATTGGTACCAAAACGTAGATAATTTTGTTAGCTTTCCATAGCATCAAAAACCACTGGAATCGGAGTTACATGGAGAGAGTTCTGACCATTTCAATAGAGCCTTGTCCCAAAACGGGTTTCTCCAACTTCCTCCATTTCAACTCCAAATCTCTACCCATAACTTCATCTTCTTCAGGAATCATCATGCAAGATAAAATAGAGGTTTAGGCTCAAACAATAGGCACGAAAATTAAGGTAAGATGGGTAATGGGTACACATTGGGAGATGAATACATAAACCCCTAAGACATAAAGAGAAGCAAAGGAGTTAGTAAGAGGTTTATTCCTCATTAAACATTTTCATACACACCTTTTGGTTTGTACAAGTTTAAGAATGAAGCATTAGCTAAGTTTAGAACCTTGATAGGTTAAAGAGATTTAGAATGAGATTTATCATGTATTAAGCACAAGAATGGAACTATAGTCATAGTTAAGAACCTTTAATAGGTTAAGCATTCAAGAATGCATTAGATATGCAATAAACATAAGTTATAAGTATAAGAAGAATAAGAACAAGAATTATCAAAGATATAAGTCGTGGCCTTCGTCGTTCACGCTAGTGGGACACGAATGGTTCACGCACAAGTAAAGACTATTAAGGATGAATATTAAGTCGTGACTTTCGTCGTTCACGCTAGTGGGACACGAAAGGTTCATGCATAAGTTAAAAGATATTTTAATTCGCGTCTCTCATCGTTCACGCTAGTGGGACATGGGAGGTATACGCATAAGTTAAGATTATTAAGTCGTGTCTTCTGTTGTTCACGCTAGTGGGACACAGGAGGTTCACGCTAGTGGGACGTGTTATTCCGCAAGGATGACCGCACGACGACAAGAGGAGTCCGGTGTTAGCCTGATATGATAGGAATTTTCACCGGTTAGAAGGGAGATGTACTTCGGGGTTACTCCACCCGGATGCACTCCGTAAAATGAACCCAGATAATTATTGTTTGTTCAACGCTAACCTCTAACTTTAAGATATGAAAAGATGAATACGTTTATTTGTATAAGTAATGAGAAATAGGACAATTAGTTCCTAGTAATAAGAAGTGATCATAGTTTTTCCCCCTGATCACTAAGTATGAGATAAGTCAAGTTAGCCTATGATGAGATAAGATTAAGATATGCAGCGATCCTAGTTCTCCCCCTTGATCGCGAAATAAGTAAAGATAAGACTTGGCAATCGTAGATAACCCCAAGATTGCCGAGGTAGGCACGGCGACCCTAGGTTCCCTGTGGTTGCCAACAGTAGGTAGGGTAGGAGCTCACTGAGACATTATGTCTCATCCCTATCCTTCTGGTGCAGGTTTTCAGGTAGCCTCGTGGTTTTCAGATGAAGATCTTCAGGAAGATGCTGGATGGAGTGCAGATGCTCGTCAAGGTCAAGCTCAGGAGGTTGACAGATTATCTATGTATATGAGAATATAATTGTAAATGATATTTGGATATTTGTTTAAACGAGCTATTTGTACACATTCAGTAATTCATATTGTATTTATTATTGAAAATTTTAATGTACCCAGTATCAGATTAATACACATGCTAAATATTCTAGATAATTTAGTATGGGTGTTACAATTGGTATCAGAGCAGGTCGATTCAGACCGTGCCTTGGGTCATTAAAAATTCAATGAAAGTAAGTGGGACCATTGGGTTCCGGATGTTGTTCTAAATGTCACATCTAGTTGAGCCTGATCAACTCAGTCTAGTATATGGCAGTTAGGATAAATGTCCGAGAGCTGAATGTGACCAAGGAGGAATGAAGTTGTGAAGGGCGAAGACTAAGGTGGTAGAATTGTTTGACGGAGTTGGCGAAGGAGTAATCAATGCCAAATGGTGGCCATCAAACTTTAAAGTGACGAAGCCTGATAGTGGCAAGGTCTTAGAGACATAAAGGATAATTAACATTGAGGTGAAGTGCCTCAACCCAGTTGGACGCATCGTTGGACGATGCCTCGTCTGCGGAAGATATAAGGATTAAGGAATCATGGAATGCTCTAGGGAAAGACGTAGAACCTTGACGGGAACCGTAGTTTGAGAAGTTAAAGTGAAGTGTGGATTAAGAAACAATTCCGAGAACAGAGTTGAAGAATAGCAGTACCAAATCTAGAGAAATGAAATGATGAATTACCGGACAGTTAAGAGAATTAATTATGGATTACGTGAGTTATTTGGACAGAGGAAACTAACCACTCAAGTGTGGTTATTGAGTATGAACCACAAGTAAGTTTGACCCCATCAGATCAGCCCCGTCTACTGAACCAGATTTGTGAAATAAGAAGAGGAGATGATATACAGCCTAAGAACTAAGATGGATGAATAAGTGGAAACAATAAGACTCGTTGCATGTCAAAGCGTGAATCAAATTTTTGGATGTACCCTAATGGTAATAAGATTAGAAGTAAGAGAAGCTGGACTGGAATTTTACTTAATAAAGGTTGGATGATAAATAATAAGTTGCTGGAATGTATTATGTTGATGGACGAATTAAGTTGAACACTCTTAATTAGATGAACAGTATTGAATTTCCTTGATTGGTTAAGGAAGGCAAGTTCAAGATAACACAAGGTTATAGTAGACCAGCGTTGAAGGATGATCGGGATTTCAGCCGAGAATTATGTTGAGATTTTAATATACGGAGGATTGTCTTGAACATGAAAGTTTAGGATTGAGGTTAATGCTAAGGAGTTATATGCTCCCCATCGTAGAGGTTCCTTTCACAAATATTATAGAACAGAAAGAGATCACCCCGTGTGGATAAGTTCCGAGGGCGATAATAAAGTATAGAATTCGGGTTGTTCAACTATATGCAGAATTACTCAGATGTTAAGAATCGAGATTTGAATTGTGAATACGGTAACAAGTTACTGGAGGAATTCAATAGATTATGATAAGTGCAAAAGTTTAAGATCGATTAATTGGGCACTCGAAGAAACGCAACCTATGTTGGGCGTTCTAGAGAACCGGTAAGGGTTTGGACCTTTTTCAGGATGGATTGTTCCGTAGAAGCTCAAGGGTAACTTAAGGGACATGATAGAACTAAGGAGACCAAAGATGTCCCGGGAAGATTATAGATGTGAAATCATTACGGATAAAGAAAGAGCGAATAATAATAAGACTCAAATGAAAGGTATGAACATTCAGAAGCTACAAGTGTTTTTAAAAGTTGCCACAGATGGATGTACATGAATTTAAGCTGCCTCAGATATATTTCCAATCGGGTTTCTGCAATGTTTAATGATTATACATGAAGAGCTGACCAAGAGAAATGGTAACGTCAGACAAATTTGTTACGGTGACTACAAAGTGATAGAGTAAAAGGATTAAACGACGGAATTTTATGTGACAATAGTGAAGTCTTCCTCCGATGCTAACTCGAGTGTTAAAAATCAGAGTGGCGCAGCGGAGTGGTAATCCAAGAATGATATAATGAACAACGCTAAGCTGAGGCTTAGAGTATGAGAAGATGTTAAGTGCTTAATTCCTACTACACGGGATAATAGTAAGTATAAGCGATTTGGATATAACATGAGTTTAATTCCATGTTGTAACTATGTCATGTTAACCTGTATTAGCCGAAGATTTCGGAAGTCTTGAACTTAATGTTCACCAGTGAAGGACGGAGAACTTTTACGTAGATTAAAATTTATTCGTAGTTCACGGTAAAGGGCTACGTAATGTCAGGTTATGACTAAAGGATTAAAGACTGAGTGTGCTATTTGGGTAGCAATCGAGTAGAGTTTTCCGTTGGAAATAAGAATCTTGAAATTGACGTCCAAAACGAGAAATAAGTTTGTGATACCGGTAAATTGTAACCATAAATTTACATTATAGGTTGTTGTATACTTAAGAATAAACATGAGTAACATTGGCGGGGCAAACCTGGCAAGCCAGTTGAAAGGCAAATCCCGGATGTTACGAAATAAGTTAAGAGTAAGAAAAGATTTCCCCAATTGATGTGGTAGTGTCTCAAGTATGTTAAGATTAAGAATAATGTCCCGTTAGTCGGGCAAAGATGAGATGATGTATTGTGTACCCGTCAGTAGTGTACACGTGCTCGCTTATATATGCAAACTATATGCTACAAATCATATTATGTGATAAATGTAAGACGACTTATACCATTCATCGCTTGGGCTAGACTCCTATGAGTCTCGGACTAACAAAGTTAGAATACTTCTTACATTTGTATGTGCGAGTATAATATCAGATATTTTCGGTGAAATGATGATTCTATATGGAATGGTGATATAAGTCTATAAGTAAGTTGTCGTCGGATGAGACGAAAGTTAAAGATAATAATTCATGGGAATTAAATGCAGTGCAGTGAACCCCTTAAAAGTGAAAATATTTAAGGAGGATAAGATTATCCAGTAAAGTATTTGAGATTTAGTGACCTTAAGTTGGTTTGCAAGAAGTGTTTGAACCAGGATCAAAGTCAAGCGAGTTGGATATAATAATTCAGATAACCTCACATCCTACTACGTAAGAATTATGCAAATTCGCCATGAGTATTTTAGTTAAGGGAGAAGTTGTCGAGTATATACGACATATAGAGTTGGAAATCCAAGGGATTCCGATAAGCAAGACAAGCTGGAGTTCGAGCAAGTAGAGGAAGTAGTGCGAGAGATTCATTCATGTATGATAGTGAATTCTAAATTTCGAGGACGAAATTTCTTTAAGGGGGGTAGATTGTAACATCCCGCTTTTAAGTATCAGTTATCAGTATTAGACGTGGTTGAGAAGCATGACAATTTGGTAATATTAAGTAATGGCAATATAGTAAATAAGGCTTAAGGGGGAGATTGTTTTAAATTGGGAACAAGATATTTCCCCATTCCATTTTCCTCATTCTCTACACTTCTAGAAAATCAGTTTTCCCCTCCCTTCTTTCCCTATCACACGCCCTCATCCTTCTCCTCATCTCTCATCCAAACTTCATTCACAATCTAGTAAGAAGCTTTGCAAACAAGCTTAGTTGGAAAAGCAAGAGCAAGAACAAGAGAAAGAACAAGGAAATAATCAAGAGAAGTGGAGGTAATGAGCAAGGGCCTTGGAAACCAGAACTTGGCAAGGAAGAAAGCTAGCTAGATCAAGGTGAGCTCCATAGGGTTGTTTAACCCATTTGTGTAGTTTTAGTGTTCTTTACAAGTTGAGATCAAGGTTTAGAATTTGTACCCTAATCCCTTGTATACAATTTCCTTACTTAATCATGCTATTATCTATCCTTAAGCCTTGTATAATTCATTCCCATAAGCTGTTTTGATGTTTGGGAATGTTTGGATTAGTCTAGAAAGCAAAATTATGAGTGCTGCTGAAGCCAAAATCGTGCTCCGATTTCTGGGCATCGGGCTACGATTTTATGCCCTGATTTCATGAAAACTTTCGGCAAAAATCGTGCTCCGATCCTAGAAAATCGTGCTCCGATTTTCCCTCTACCCAGCTTCTTGTCCCAAATTTCTGCAGATTTGCAGTTTCGGACCCCTGACTTCAAACTCGTCCCCAGACTTCAATACTCGGCCAAATTTCACGAAATTGGTACCAAAACGTAGATAATTTTGTTAGCTTTCCATAGCATCAAAAACCACTGGAATCGGAGTTACATGGAGAGAGTTCTGACCATTTCAATAGAGCCTTGTCCCAAAACGGGTTTCTCCAACTTCCTCCATTTCAACTCCAAATCTCTACCCATAACTTCATCTTCTTCAGGAATCATCATGCAAGATAAAATAGAGGTTTAGGCTCAAACAATAGGCACGAAAATTAAGGTAAGATGGGTAATGGGTACACATTGGGAGATGAATACATAAACCCCTAAGACATAAAGAGAAGCAAAGGAGTTAGTAAGAGGTTTATTCCTCATTAAACATTTTCATACACACCTTTTGGTTTGTACAAGTTTAAGAATGAAGCATTAGCTAAGTTTAGAACCTTGATAGGTTAAAGAGATTTAGAATGAGATTTATCATGTATTAAGCACAAGAATGGAACTATAGTCATAGTTAAGAACCTTTAATAGGTTAAGCATTCAAGAATGCATTAGATATGCAATAAACATAAGTTATAAGTATAAGAAGAATAAGAACAAGAATTATCAAAGATATAAGTCGTGGCCTTCGTCGTTCACGCTAGTGGGACACGAATGGTTCACGCACAAGTAAAGACTATTAAGGATGAATATTAAGTCGTGACTTTCGTCGTTCACGCTAGTGGGACACGAAAGGTTCATGCATAAGTTAAAAGATATTTTAATTCGCGTCTCTCATCGTTCACGCTAGTGGGACATGGGAGGTATACGCATAAGTTAAGATTATTAAGTCGTGTCTTCTGTTGTTCACGCTAGTGGGACACAGGAGGTTCACGCTAGTGGGACGTGTTATTCCGCAAGGATGACCGCACGACGACAAGAGGAGTCCGGTGTTAGCCTGATATGATAGGAATTTTCACCGGTTAGAAGGGAGATGTACTTCGGGGTTACTCCACCCGGATGCACTCCGTAAAATGAACCCAGATAATTATTGTTTGTTCAACGCTAACCTCTAACTTTAAGATATGAAAAGATGAATACGTTTATTTGTATAAGTAATGAGAAATAGGACAATTAGTTCCTAGTAATAAGAAGTGATCATAGTTTTTCCCCCTGATCACTAAGTATGAGATAAGTCAAGTTAGCCTATGATGAGATAAGATTAAGATATGCAGCGATCCTAGTTCTCCCCCTTGATCGCGAAATAAGTAAAGATAAGACTTGGCAATCGTAGATAACCCCAAGATTGCCGAGGTAGGCACGGCGACCCTAGGTTCCCTGTGGTTGCCAACAGTAGGTAGGGTAGGAGCTCACTGAGACATTATGTCTCATCCCTATCCTTCTGGTGCAGGTTTTCAGGTAGCCTCGTGGTTTTCAGATGAAGATCTTCAGGAAGATGCTGGATGGAGTGCAGATGCTCGTCAAGGTCAAGCTCAGGAGGTTGACAGATTATCTATGTATATGAGAATATAATTGTAAATGATATTTGGATATTTGTTTAAACGAGCTATTTGTACACATTCAGTAATTCATATTGTATTTATTATTGAAAATTTTAATGTACCCAGTATCAGATTAATACACATGCTAAATATTCTAGATAATTTAGTATGGGTGTTACAGGGTTTGAGTGATTGAAGGGTTTCTCAGTGAAGAAAGAGGAAAAACGTAAATGTGAGAGTGAAAGGGAAAGTGAAAATTGTCGAAGGACATAGTTTTTCTCTACAGGTATAATGTGCCTGATGTTAAATGTAGTTCATCAAATTTATAAAACTGCCACTGCGTTTATCTTTTCTACATGTATAATTTCCATTGATGTTAAAAAGGTTCAGGGACTAATTTTCCCCTCCGGCGTTTACTCAACCGATGTGTATTCTGTTGGAACAAAATGTATGGACAAGTCCCTTTTGAGTTTTGATGATAACAAAGTGTTAAAAAGAAAATTGGATATGCTAATGCTTGTTCTAAGTGTGCAGGACCATACGCTGAAAGTTATGTATCTAATAGTGGTTCAGAAAGAACAAGTTAAGAGCAAAGGAAAATATAGAAGCTTGTGTTGTAAGTCTGAAGACAATCAGCGTCTGAGGATCAGCATCTGAAGGTCAGCGTCTGAAGGTCAGGGTCTAAAGGTCGGCGTCTGAAGTTCAGCGTCTGATGAACAGTGTCTGAAGGCCAGCGTCTGAAGAACAGCGTCTGAAGAACAGCGTCTGAAGACTGGGAGTCTGAAGTCTGCTGTCACTGTCAAAAGTACAAAGTGTTCTGCAACATCCTCAGAAGTCAGAACCGCTGTCTGCAACTTTGTCTCCCTGGATGAAACACTCAATCCTTTTTAAGGAAACAATTCAAACGTTACTCTTCCATTTTCGCATACCATATCAGGAATAAATCAACGATGGATTGAAGCTTCAATTCCAACGACTCTAATTGATGATCTGGCATCTTCTCAACGGCTCTTTGTTCCTCTATAAAGGACTGAAGATTTGAAGAAGAACAGAACCAGATTCTGCAATTCTGAAAGCGCCATTACTCTGCTAAATTAGAAAGTCATCAGTAACTTAGAAAATCTTACAAACCTTCTTATCTTAGAATTTCTTAAGTACAGAGTCTGAATCTGTGTTGTATTCTGTGAACACCACTGATAGTATATCAAGTGTTCAACTCAAACACATTCTTTTGTAAATCTGTTTGATTCAAAGTCTCTCGCCTGTGTGCTTGAGCAATCAGAAGTCTCTTACTTTGTGTTTGAGCATAGAAAGTCTCTTATTTTGTGTTTGAGCATAGGAAGTCTCTTACTTTGTGTTTGAGCATTGGAAATCTCTTACTTTGCGTTTGAGCATAGGAAGTCTCTTGCTTTGTGCTTGAGCAATTGTAATCTTGGTGATTATAGTGAAAAATCTCTTGTAAGTGACAAGGGGACTGGACTACTTCCGGGTTGTGGAAGGAACCAGGATAATTGCTTGTGTCTTTCTCTCTCTCTCTCTCTCTCTCTCTCTCTCATTTACTTTATATCCGCTGCAAAACAACTCTGAAAATAGCTTCAGAATCTGATAAATATCAGACTCTGAACTAACCTAAGTTTTTGAGAAAGAAAAAGGCCAACACAATTCAACCCCCCTCCCCCTTCTTGTGTTTTTCTCACCTTCATATTCCTCAACAAAGTTGATTATAATTTCGAAATTGCCACCGTGTTACTTTTCACATCAGGTATTTGACCACTGATGTGGATTCCCTGATGTTAAATGTCATTTTTCTAGTAGTGTCATAAGATAACACATGATATTGGTTGTTGAACAAACAATATATGTAACTCATATATTCATAATAATACCATTTTTCTTTCTTACTTTATGCACTTTTACTCTTACATTTTTTCCATTTTTACTAGATCACACATTTTTGGCATGCACGTTCCCATTTCATTAATTCGACAAGATTTTTGGAGAGACATATTACCTATATAATTATATGATGTTTGCTAGATGTATATTCATTTTTTTCATAATGAAATTACTGCTTATAAACGAATGACCCTTCCCTTGTTATTTATAAAAGATTATCTATGATGTTTGCTAGATGTATATTCATTTTTTCAATTTTTGCTTAGACTAAGTTATGTTCTGCTATATGCACTCTAGTTATTAAGAGTTATAATTTTCTTGGAGACTTATTTTCCGCCTCATTAACTTGCCATGATTCAACATTAAGATTTCATAAATGATGTTGAATATTAACTAATTTGATTTTGAGATCTGAAACAAATTACGTATTAAATCGAAGTACTAATTTTATCTAATAATATAGTATAATAAGAAGAAAATTCATGATTTCCGTGCACCATGGCTTTTTTTTTAGTTCTTAAAATAGACATAATTTCTGTTAATCAAAAGTTGTGTTTCAGTGGATGCACTTTGCTGAGAGATCCACACTACAACAAAGGACTTGCTGTCAAAAACATTTCGCTCAACTCTAGTATTGGCGTTGTTGCTGGGAGCGATTCTCACTTCAACATCGGTTGATCCTCTTCGTTGTGTTCCTTCTTCCTCTCTATATTTCAGCATTGTTCGGTTTCTATCACTTTGCTTCATGAAAGCTGAGATGTATCATCATTGGTTTTGCAGGAAATGGACTTACCACACCTTGATTACTCTAATTTTTGGGAAAATGATTACTGGAGTTGGCAAGAGCTACAAATCCCAGAGAAGTAGTTCATTAAGTTTCCAAGGTACTTATTTCACTCCACTACTAATTTGTGTTTCTTTAATAAATAAAAAATTGATATGATAATGATTTCATTTTCAGCTTAGGTAGCTCTGAATTTCTATTTTCTTCTTTTGCTAACGAAGATTTATGGTATTCTAATCTCTCTATGTTCTCCATTCAGACACGTGTGCATGTTTACGATAAGGATGTTTATAGAAAAGCTAATAAATTCATAAAATTCTATATAAATTTTTTAGCTATAGATTTGCTACGAAGTTACTTTGTAAAACCGTATCTATAGAGTTAGGAAAATAAACTTTTGAACATTATTTTGCTATGTATTGGTTGGGAGTTAGCTAGGACATTAATTATATTAGTTGAGAATTAGCTGGGAAATATTTTCTAGATAATTTGCCAGCCAATCCATGCTACAATCAGTATGGTAGCGAATCCAGAGTAAACTGGTAGCTAAATGACTATTACTAGGAATTAGCTACCATTTCATTCGTAGCTAATCACAAATTTTCTTGTAGTGTAAGTGGCCGCGTAAATAATGTTTTTTTAATGACGAATGTTAGTAACTAGTCGTTAAATAAAATTTCTCTCCTTTGTTTGGATTTGAACACATGACCTCCAATTCTTTGTCGTTTATCTCAAATCAGTTTGAGTTACCCAACCCCTGAACGTAAACAATATTTAAGACTCCTAGCCTAACATTTCTTGTGCTCGTTAGGATTCTTTGCGTTTTGAATAAATTCCATTTTAACTTCTTAAAAAAAAAATATTTAATGTAGTATTTTGATCCATGACAATTTTTAGTATTTCGGTCCATGGCAATTTTTTTAGCCGCCCAATTTGATCCCAACAAAAAATAATACAAAACAAGTTTTGATATTTTAAAATTGGGATAAATAAGTCACTGTTCTTTTTTGTAACGAGTTGTTGACTAATATATGTATTTTTATAAAAATGTTAAGATTAGTTTGAATATTATTTTTTTCGTAAGATAATAAATTGGGCTAAAAGTCCCGTAAGTATAACTTAGTTGGTAGCTAGAATAGACATTATTTGTTGGATTCGGGGTTCGAACCTCAGATTTCTCACTTCTCCACGCTTTAAAAAGTCTGTGATATAACCACAGACTACTGGACCAAAAAAATAAATAAATTGGGCAAAAAAAAATTAAACCGGGCTAAAAAAAATGAAGGTTACCTTTTTAGGCCCCTATCTCTTTAGACCCCCTAAAACGATAAAATTAACCTTTGCTTAAAAACTGCACTCTTTTATATATAATCAACATTCTGGTAGTTATTTGTGAAATAAGAAAAGTTGTTAGGTCCGGTATGTATATACTGGAGGTGTAAAAAAGAAATTGCAAAACGTGTATCCAAATTGTAACTACCGTATGTGCAAATAATTATACGAAGAGACATGCAAGTAAGTCTAAGTAGTTCTACTTATACTCTGTTCAGAACTACTTATAATTATCTTTGAGACAGGCAAGTAATTCTATTCCAGAAGCTCATGTTCCGTTACGGCAAGTAATTTAACTTTACTTTTATTATTCTATATAAGAATCAGTTCTATTAATTAATAAAATAA
The DNA here is from genome assembly GCA_018208015.1 of Medicago ruthenica. Taxonomy (NCBI): domain Eukaryota; kingdom Viridiplantae; phylum Streptophyta; class Magnoliopsida; order Fabales; family Fabaceae; genus Medicago; species Medicago ruthenica. The sequence goes on along the minus strand of CM031374.1, from coordinate 84,146,024 downwards.
GAATAAATTTTGGAGGCTAAACTATAGAAAATCATCTTTAGAAATTAAAATATTATCTGTGTCAACTATTCATAAGAAGAAGCTACTTTGAGGGAAGAAGAGAAACAAAAATGAAGCAACCTTGGATTATTGTTGTTGGAGTAGAAAGGAATGGATAGGATCAAACGAGAAGAACAAAAAGATAGAGAGTTTTCGAAGGAATGAACATGAAGTGGTGTTTTTGTGCTGGATAGTGAAGAAGCCATGTTGCAACTACTTACAAGTTCTAACTCAATTATGTTGTTATTTATTGTTGAACATTGTTTTGTTTTTGGGGTCGTGTTTTGTTCGTGTGTATATATATAATATCTGTCCGGTACATATGTACTGTAGCTGCAACAATAAAATTTTAAAAATTCACATTCAGTAGTTATATACCGAATGTGAGATATTTGGGGGGGGGCTATAAAGCAATCTTCCAAAAAAATTAGGAGAGATTCTTTCTTTCAAAAAAAATTAGGAGAGATTAAATTAGGTCTGCCTATGTGCTTGTCCTACATATATATAGAGCGGTAAATAACTACTTTTTTTTGGTTTCGTGTTTTTTGCTTGAGTCAGCTGTAATTGTCGCATCCACACTATGGTAATCCAGTTTGCTAAGGTTTTCTTATTTTATTTTATTTCTTTTTTTTAAGGAATTTCTTCCTTTGTTTTCTTTCTCGGATTTTGTTTTATTTTTCTCTTGCTTGATTAATCTTGCTGGATTTGGGCCTTGTCTGTAAGATTTGCGATTTTGTGATATTGATATCAATACATTTTATTGTTTTATTTACCTGGCATGGATGTGCTAGTGGAATTTATATTTGGTTGCTTTGGTTTAAGAATTATTATGGCCGCCTCTATACGCGGTTGTTGTGCCAGCGTTTGGGAGTATAAATAAAAAACCAGAGTAGTCAAGAAGAAAAATCACAGCAGAGAATTCTAGGATGAAGATTAAGTTTGTGGACTTTATAAAGCAATCTTCCAAAAAAATTAGGAGAGATTCTTTCTTTCAAAAAAAATTAGGAGAGATTAAATTAGGTCTGGCTATGTGCTTGTCCTACATATATATAGAGCGGTAAATAACTACTTTTTTTTGGTTTCGTGTTTTTTGCTTGAGTCAGCTGTAACTGTCGCATCCACACTATGGTAATCCAGTTTGCTAAGGTTTTCTTATTTTATTTTATTTCTTTTTTTTAAGGAATTTCTTCCTTTGTTTTCTTTCTCGGATTTTGTTTTATTTTTCTCTTGCTTGATTAATCTTGCTGGATTTGGGCCTTGTCTGTAAGATTTGTGATTTTGTGATATTGATATCAATACATTTTATTGTTTTATTTACCTGGCATGGATGTGCTAGTGGAATTTATATTTGGTTGCTTTGGTTTAAGAATTATTATGGCCGCCTCTATACGCGGTTGTTGTGCCAGCGTTTGGGAGTATAAATAAAAAACCAAAGTAGTCAAGAAGAAAAATCACAGCAGAGAATTCTAGAGGATGAAGATTAAGTTTGTGGACTTTACGGTTACTATAAATCCATTCTGATGCGGTTGCTACAAATCCATTTTAGGGTTAAAATTTTGGCGATTGATCTTTATGTCCTTTAGATTGCTTAACACCTTTGAAGTAAGTACATCATGGGTTACAATCCGACGTTACTCCCAATAAATTTGGTGCGATCGTATCTTAAGATCCGATAAATCAGATGGACTTTTGAGTAATATGAAGGGTAAAGAGCATATTTGCTTTTAGATCCAAATAAAAAAGTGCATACTTGTTAATTTAGGTTTAATGTATTTAGATTGGTGTACATTAACAACCCTATATATACATACACGCCGAGTGTTTTGGGATTTAGAAGATAATTTGCTTTTGAGAGATAGCATGCCGACTGTTGCTGCCTTCGATAAGGTTTTTATGTTGTTTTTATTTTTTTCAATGATACATCTTGCTTTCTTAATCTTCGTGAATTTGCTTTGTCGATAAGATTTGTGTTTTTTTGCTATTGATTTCAATACGTTTTACTCCCTCCGTCCATAATTATAAGAAATAAAAAGTGTTTGTCCCTAAATATAAGACCATCTACAAATTTCTAAATGTATTTGTTACTTTTTTTTTCATTTATACCCCTTGTTAATAGCATCGCTCCAACAACTTTTCTTAATATCCGTGATTTTTGTAATCTACTCTTATATTACGAGACCGAGGGAGCACTTGTTTGATTTACTTGGTTATTGATTGATTTATTGAGGTGTGAATCTACCAGTGTCTAAATTGAATCACTTAATGCAGGGTCCATTAACAACTAGTTTACTAGGGTTGCTTGTAGCTCTCATTGCTAGATATGGGCTGTATGCATCTGTCACCGCTGGACTTGGATGGTTTCAGTGAGTTGTTATGATCGAATTATTCATCACAATTGGAATTTTTTTTTTCGAATTGGATTCACTTTTGTTAACAATTATTTTATGGCGCAATTTCCTTAGCTTTCTTCAGACACCGTTGTTTTATTCTGATGTGGGGCTTTTCAATTTTCCTTTTTCTTCAAGTAAACACACATGGGACCTTAATCCATTAAGGCGGGTTTGTTTCAAGATAGGGATGACAATTGGACCCAGGTCTGATGGGCACCCGCAAAAAATACCCGCAATGGGTAGGGTAAAACCCCGCTTTCATGGGTCTGAGCTTGGGTCCGGGTAATTACCCGCAAATTTAAATGGGTACGGGCGCGGGTAAGGGTACTATACTGCCCAGCCCCGCACCCCGCATATACATATTTATATAATATGATAAATAATTTATTTATTTTTGCTGTATAATTAATTTATTTATTTAGCTATTTATAAGTCTAAACCTAAAAACTACTTAATACAGTAATCACTCCCTCTTACTAGTGTACAATTTTTAAGGGATATTTTGGGTGTTTTTATTTGGCTAAATACTACGATTCGTGCTATTTTATTAGTTGATTGGAAAACTTTGGACCATAGTGAAATTCTGGCAAGTCCTGATGTTGAACGTAAAACAGAGTAAAACAGAGGAACAATAACAGACAGAAAATAATAGACTGAAAGTAAAAGGCACATGATATTTGTTAACCCAGTTCGGTGACAAACACACCTACTTCTGGAGGCTACCAAGCCAGGAAGGAAATCCACTATGATAGTCCTAGTTCTAAGTTCTCAGCAAACTTCCAGTTTACAACTTATCACCTAGCAACTACCCGTATTGACTTCAACCTAGGAACTCTTAGACCTGAGATCCCATCTCACTTCCCCTTAAACAATCACTGCCCCAGTGATCTTAAACTCAAATAACAAACCAAGTAGGAGACACACTCTAAAACAGAAAAGTCACTCTTGCTTAAAAGCTCATGAGTGATACACAAATACAACTCAACTAAACACAGTCCTATGCTTGCATCAAGGTGACACAAGAAAGGCTCACAATTAACAAACTAGAAACCTAATAATACTCTAACAATGATGGCTTCTCTTCTAGTTAATTTTCTTCAATAGTGGGGTCCTCTATTTATAGCCTTCAGCAGCAACAAATATTTGAACCAAATATTCTTCAAAGATATATTTCCAAATTCTTCTTTAGAAATATATTCCACAATATTCTTCAGAAATATATTTTCCAAAGATCTCTTTGAAAATATATTCACAAATAAAAGTAAACAATCTTCAGAAAATATCTTACGAAAATATTCTTCCTTCTAGAAACACACGCAGCTTGGAGAATTCTTCAATCAAATCTACAAAAGATCATGTGAGGAAATAAACAGCTCCAAGGCACGAAAAACAGGAGCACAGTAAACCAGCTTCTGAAGGTACTTCTGAAGAAGTGCTTCTGAAGGTCTGCGTCTGAAGGTTCAGCGTCTGAAGGTCAGCGTCTGAACAGTGCTTCTGAAGGTCAGCGTCTGAACAGTGCTTCTGAAGGTCAGCTTCTGAACAGTGCTTCTGAAGGTTCTGCTTCTGAACAGTGCTTCTGAAGTTCTGCTTCTGAAGACGTTCAACTTCTGAAGTTCTACTTCTGAGGTCCAGCTTCTGAAGACGCACATCTTGCTTGTATATTTGATTTTAGCAAACATGAAGCCAACAACCAAATATCTAACACATAGTTTTATTTCGATTGTGATGTTTCTATTGTCTTTTCATAGTTAAAGTGCGGGTAATGGGTACGAGTATGGGCACTTAGACCCATATGGTATGAGAAAGGGCATTAAAGTTGTTACCCACGAGGGTACGGGTTAGGGTATGGGTATTTTTTACAAACGCGGGTATGGGGAAGGACACTGTAGTACCCTACCCATAGGGTATCCATTGCCATCCCTATTTCAAGATGCCTTGTATATTTCTAAAAATAAAATGATAAAAAAAAATATGCATTGTTTGTTATAATTTTATTTGTGAGTACAAACAATGTCTAAGAAAGAAAAACATCCCCAAAGAAAAGGGTGAATTTTTTTTTCTTCATGAAGATAAGAATATACTCCCTCCGTTCCAAATTGTATGTCGCTTTGGAAAAAAAATTTGTCCCAAATTATATGTCGCTTTACAATACCAATGAAACATTAATGTTATTTTTCCTATTATATCCTTAACTATTTATTACTTTATATTTTTTCAATTCTTTAATTTATCTTTTCCATACCATTTATTAAGGACAATTTTGTAAAACAACTTATAATATCTCTTTCCCACACAAAATTAATTATATTTCTTAATACGTGTGAAATGCCCAAAACGTCATACAATTTGGGGACGGAGGGAGTATTCATTTGTATGTAAAAAAAATTATTTGACAGAATTCACGTGTATATAAATATTAACAGGGGCGGCAGCACCCCCCAGCAAGCCCGGGCACATGCCCGGGCTCAACCCATATTTTTTTTGTATTTTGGTCCAACTCAATAGCCCATTAACCCACTTGGAAGAAAAAAAAGGCAATTGAGATAATTTTATTCATTCTCCCTCATACACTCACCACAAAACAACCAGCCAGTAAAAAAGAAAGCATACACGTTTCTTCACTCAACTAGTAAAAGACCCGTGCGAAAACGCACGGTTCACGTAACATTGCGATAATTATATATATTTTTTTAAGGATTGCGACAATTATATAAAAACTAGGCCAAATACCATTTTTAGTCCTTTAAGTTTGACAAGAATACCGGATTAGTCCTTTAAGTTTTTTAAGTTTCAAATAGGTCTTTTAAGTTGTTAATTTAATGCACCTATTTGAAGTTTTTTAAGTTTTTAAGTTTCAAATAGGTCCTTAAAAGGGTAACGGTGTAATAAATTAACAACTTAAAGGACTTATTTGAAACTTAAGAACTTAAAGGACTAATCCGGTATTTTTGTCAAACTTAAAGGATCAAAAGAGGTATTTGGCCTAAAAACTAATTAGATTGTTAATATTGTAGAATGTTTATAGATATTAAATGAAAATTATGAGTATTAATGTAATGTTTCTATTAAATATTTTTTTCTTATATATACATAAATTTGTTAAATAGTGAGTCACGCCAGTTATGAATTTTATTTGCTTATATATGCGAAAACAATTTTTTATGTAGATATATGAGAAAATTGATATGATAAAATTTTGAAAACTCATGACTATTTTCAAAATCAAAATTAATATAATATTTCTATTAAATAGCTTTTTATTTTATATGCAAAAAACTATTCAATATTTGCACCGCACCCGTTGCAGATTTTATATACTTATATCTGCATAAACAAATTTTTATATACATATATGAGAAAGTCGATATGATAAAATTTTGATAACTCATGACTATTTTCAAAATCAAAATTAATGTTGTGTTTCTATTAAACAACTTTTTATTTTATATGCAAAAGACTGTTCAATGTTTGCACCGCACCCGTTACAGATTTTATGTATTTATATGAGAAAGCCAATATGATGGAAATTCGTTACTATTTTGAAAATATCAACATTAATGTAGCATGTCTATTAAATAAATTTTTATTTTATATTTAAAAAACCGTTAAATATTTAAACCGTTAAAATGACAATTATGCACATAAAATTAAGGAGATCATGAGTTTTAATAAAGATGATTATGAAACTTGGTTGGACTTCGATTTTTATATATTGTTAGTAGATTTATATACTGTTAGTAGATATGACCATTATACAATGTGAATTTGCGGTTAAAATTTTGCCCAGGCTATATAAAATTTCTGGCTCCGCCACTGAATATTAACCAAACATTTTTCTTTTAAATGCTAGAAATAAAACTTTCCTTTTTAATTATATTCCCATAAAGTTATTCTCGGAATAAATTTAGTAAAGTTTGAAACATGGGCAGCCTTTGAAAAGGGTGGCATGTTTTATTTGTTTTCTTTTCAAAGTTTGCGAGTCCTTTGCGTTTCTTATGTGATACATCTTTTATCGTTTTAACTCAATGGTTTTAATGTTTTTCAGAACCTTGGCAAATAAAGTATCTAAAATGTCTTTCAGAACCTTGGCAAATAAAGTATCTAAGAATGGTAAGTGTTGAGTGCTTGCAAATTATTTAATAAATGCATTAATTAGTTTCTCTTTTTTTGGTTTGAACTCTTGACCTCAAAGCCTTAACCCTTAGCTCAAACTGTTCGAGCTATCCAACCTGCCATGAAGATTAAGGTCATATCCGGTTATTTAATATGAATAGTTCTAGTACTGGAAAGCTTTCCTATTTTTTTGAACAATCAGCTAATTGGATAGGATGACTTTGACAAATTTGAATTACTTATATATGAATTTTTGGAAAGTCAATTCATATAAGGTGTGTGATTGCTACAATTATTTTAATTTTTTTGAGAGTGTCTCTATGATTTATTGGCTCGATGAACTTTGAAGAGGTTTTTTTTTTTTATTTTAACCTACCTTTTTGTTTTCTCAAACTTTAGTTTAAAGAATTGAGCACTGTACACACAACAAAAGTTCGAGCAAGCTAATAAGATTTGATTGCCCTAGCTTATATATTTTACACCATATGCTGGCCTGTTAAAGGTTAATCTTATTTTGCTGCAGTAAGTTGGTAATTCACAATGCAAATAATTAAAACTTATCCTTAATCCAACTATCAATTCATTGTTCTTTGAAGCGTCGAATCCCGTTCTTTATCTTGCAATATCCATGGTATGGTAATATACTCACAAACTCTTTATGTATACCCAAGAGACTACATATTTATAGTTACTCACTTTTTTTGTTTCTATTAGTGCTCTTGAACTTTGTCTGGTGCTTTTTGTTTCAATTATTTGCATTCTAAGTTTGGATATTTCAAAAGCTTATATAATTCAACACTTATATATCAAGATTTCTCATTTATTGAACACTAATTTTCTTGTGATTTGTAATGTGATTTTCCATTTGGATTATGTACATTAGTTAAGCTACATATGTGGAAGTCTGTTTTTATTATACTGCAAGAAGATTTTATTCTCACCATTTGCTTATTTATCTCTTTGTAGGTGCAATTAGTGTATATATATGATCTGAAGCAGCTTGCAGTTTTTCATCTGAATATGTGATGACTCATATTCAGAAGATGAAACCTTCTGCTGAACGAAAATATCCATACACTGACTTTATTGACTGTGTTTACAAAGTTTCAGAGCAATTTATCATTTGCTCGTATTATTATTGATTATGCTCCTTGTAAGTTTTGTCTATGGTGGTGGTTTTTGTATGGTACTTTACATGCGTAGTTCTCAAGGGGCTTGAACACCTACTGTCATATGTCTCCCGTATTAACTGGAGTTGGGTTACCTTAGTGCCACTTTCTTTCTTTCTTTAATTAGGTATATATATATATGGAATGCTATAATACACCCACTTACTTTTGTTAAGGTGTATTTTAGCATTCAACACCTTTTCATTTAGACCTAAATACCCGATGTTTGCTGGTTGATAAAAATGAAAACTCATACTTATTCAACTTTAATCATTAGTAAATAACAATTACCCTCTGAAAAAAGAAAAAAATAGTCAATTGTCTCATGTGATGTGGCATAACTTTCAATCCACATGGAAGTGTCACATGTATAGTTAACGTCCACGTCATAGGGTGTAACAGAAAAAACAAACAAATTGGGTATTTGACAAACGGTAGAATTTAATTAGGGGGGTAATTAACTATATACTCTATTTTTTCCACTCCTCTCTCTCATCGATTCTCTCTCCGTGTTCCCTTGTTCCATTCTTCTCTTCTTTCTTCGATCAAGTCACCTACATAAAGATTAAAAGCAATGATTTCTTTTCTCTCGCACTGCATCATTCACAATTTCAACAAGGTCGAGCTCTACTTTCTCACGACAACGGTGATGATGCTCCGACCGCCGCTAATACCTCTTCTTTTGTGAGTTCTAACCATTTTGTTGATTTCACTTTGATGACTTAAATTTGGTTAAAGTGTACTTTTGGCCCCCTAAGTTTCAAAATGTTGCGATTTTGGCCCTCTATTAAAAAAATGAAAAATTTGACCCCCAAGAATTAGCCTCTTTGCAATAGTGATTCTTTTGGCCAATTTTGACTGAGTCAACGCTTATTTGGCACGCCACGTGTGTAATTATTGAATTAAAAAAAAATTAAAAACGGCACATAATCAGTTTTTAAATTAAATAAATGAAAAATGTAATTAAAAAATTAAAAAAATCAGAAAAAAAATTAAAATAAAACTCAAATTCCAATCTTCATTTCTTCATCTTCATTCCTTCATATCAATCCCAATCCAACCCAGAATTTTTTTTTCATTTTTTCTAATTTCGTTCTCCTCCTCATCTTGATCCATCAGATCATTGCCTTCAATGACAACCTCAACTGTGACTAGTTTTGAATCCGATTCAAGAAGAACCCTAAATCTGTCAGCCGATTCAAGTTCCTTTTCAACATGCGGCTCATCTTGTGTTGGGGCGGTTTCGGGAGGATCGATTTGATAAGGTATATCATGGATAGAGTGGGATGCGGTGCAAGGAGATCCAAGACAACTTCAACACTATCAAAAGTTTCCCATTGACAAGTTCCACGCAGTACCATAACAAGCTCATGGATACTCTTTTTTTCAAAGTTGTTAGGGTTTGTGGAATGGAAACCTGGTGGTGACCCAGGTTCAGTTTTGGGTTGAATGTTCATGATAAAGCAGAAATGTGGAAACTTTAGAAGAAAAAATGGGTTTGTGTGAAAATGTGAAAATGGGTTTTGCTAAAGGAAGTAGCTTTTCTTTGTGAATGTTGTAGCTATATGTGACTGAGAGTAAGGAAAGGATGAAGAAAGAAGAGGGTTGGCGTGGAATGAAATGAGTGAAATGGGGAAAAAAGCGATTACGAAAATGGTGCTTAAAACCTAAAGAAATGGGTGGAAAAAAAAGTGATTATAGAGGAATAAGAGAGTGAAATGAACAAAATAACAACCATTATCGATTCCTACAAAAGTGTGCTTAAATTTCATCTTTATTTTGTTAAAAAAAAAATCTGGGTTGGATTGGATTGAGATGAAGAAATGAAGAATGGAATTTGAGTTTTATTTTTAATTTTTTTTTCTGATTTTTTTAATTTCATTTTTCCTTTATTTAATTTAAAAACTGATTATGTGGCATTTTTAATTTTTTTAATTCAATAATTACACACGTGGCGTGCCAAATAAGCGTTGACTCGGTCAAAATTGGCCAAAAGGATCGCTATTGCAAAGAGGCTAATTCTTGGGGGTCAAATTTTTCATTTTTTTTAATAGGGGACCAAAATCGCAACATTTTGAAACTTAAGGGGCCAAAAGTACACTTTAGCCCTTAAATTTTCTTCTATTGATATCATTAATTAATTGCCGCTCGTTAAATGACCAACCCCCTTACAAATTTTTTATATAATGGCCAACGGCACTTAAGTACCGTTGATATTGCATCTTTTCAATTCATTTGATCGTCCATCAAAACTAATTTATTCTGAAAACGAATTGAGTTCCTACACGTTCAAATGAATACTTTCATATGTATGTATGTGTATTCCTTAATATATATTCATATATAGTTTTATAGACACGTGCAAATGATCAAGTTGGTCAATCTGGACGTCTTGCCATTTAGGCCCTAAGCTTTTACCTTTAATTTGCTTTGTTTGTGCTTAATTTTTTTATGCTGACAAACACTGGATAATGGAAGACGATAGTCGAAAAATTAGAATGTGGCAAGATTACATGATCGGATTTTATAATATTTTATGATTTGCTTGTGAGCATTATTGGCCTACTGTGTGGACCCTCCAGCTTCATATACAATGAGCTAGCTCTTGGTATATCTACCAAAACAATATATGAATATATTAGGGAACATATATACATATGGAAGAATTCATTTGAACGTGTAGGAATTCAATTCGTTTTCGGAATAAATTGATTTTGTTGGACCAGCAAATGAATTGAAAAGATGCAGGTATCAATGGCCCTTAAGTGCTGCTGGGCATTAAATAAAAATTTACAACGACAGTTAACTGCTATTGGTTAGTGAGCGGCAATTATATATCGTTGGAAGCGAAGTTAACCGTTGTTGGGGATATTTCGGTATTTTGACGATGTTAAAGAGCAATTTTTTGAAGGTAGAAGAGTAGTAATTTTCAACTTTAATATAATGATGTAAATACATTTTTAAAATTTTTCAACTTCATTAAAATATTTTTTTACCAACGTATCCCTAATTACAAAGATAAATATGCAATCTATACTAAATATTCCACTTATTAGAGCACAACACATGACGGCATCACAAGGATCCTTGAGAGCACCACCACCTATCCACTTCCAACCATCACCACCTTCATCACCTCCTCCAATCAGAATCTCATTCCCAAAGTCTAGTCCAAAAAGTAATGAACCTGATTTTATGCTTTTCATTCGAAATCCATAAATGCTACCTCAAAATCCTAAGTAGTGGCTTTAATTGAAAATGCAACAATGTTGCTAAATATGGCTATGTGATGAGCTGTTTTTTTTGTTGACTGCACGTTGATGATGTATTTTGGATAATGTATTTTAGATGACTTGTCTTTACGATGCATTTTGGTGATGTATTTTGGATGAATTGTCTTGATGATATATCTTGGTTATCTATTATGGATGGAACATCATTATGGTGAAGAGTTATGTTTACACACTTATTTAAGCATTATATTATGATGATTTTTATGAGTTATTGCATATATTGAAGTTTTTTGAATTAAGGACCAATGTGAATTTTTATTGTCAATTTCATGGTGCATTTTGCACATAAGTGACAAATTTCAGGGGAAATTTGCCTAAGTTGTTCAAAAAAGAAAATACACAATATTTCTTTTATATACTCCAAATAATGCATACATAATCACTTTAGACCAACAATGCATACATACTCATTTTCATGAATTAAGGTTGCATTAAATGGTGGGGGAAAAAGTATCTTTTGCAAAATCTGATTTCATAAAAAAAAAGCTAAATTACACCAGATGTCCTTTAAGTTATTTAATTGTAACAAATTGGTCCTTTAAGTTATTTTCGTACCACTTGCGTCATTTAAGTTATTTCATTGTAACAAGTTAATCTTTTTAGTATTTTTTGTAACACTTAGGTCATTTAAGTTATTTAATTGTAACTTTTAGCCACCGAATAACTTACATTTTTAAGATCTGAAATCTCCAGATTGTTACAGTTAAATAACTTAAAGGACATAATTGGTACGGAAAAAACTTAAAGGGCCAACTTGTTACAATCAATTAACTTAAAGGACCTAAGTGGTACGAAAATACCTTAAAAATGACCAATTTATTACAATTAAATAACTTAAAGGACCTCCGGTGTAAAAAAATGGTAAATTCAAAAAATGAGAAAATGCCCCCTAAGATTATGGGCAAATACCCATATGACGTGTCACTGTCCATCAGACACCCTGTCAGTACCACATGGACATTTAACGGACATGTCACTAGCTTAACAGAGAAAATGAATAGAGGGACTAACTTATCATTAGCTTAACTCCCTCTCAGTACCACTGATAGTAAAAAATGATGCATACAAAGAAAGTATTCAATTTCTTTTATATTTAAAATGGAAGAGAAAATATTAAAATAAAAGGAAAAAGTACATATTTTGTCATTTAACTTAATTTCAGGTATAATTTTTATTCTTTATTTTTTATTTCTCCGATTTAATTCTTCATGTTATGAAATATCAACAACATTATCATTTATAACATAAATGATTAAATCGAAGGAAAAAAATAAAGGATGAAAGTGTACCTGAAATTAAGTTAAAGGACGAATGGTGTAATTTTATCTAAAAAAATGAATTAAGTTAAAAGTTAAATATGTATAAAAAAAATTAGGTAGTTAATTTTGGAAAAAAATATAATTAACAAATAATTTTTAGTTACCAATTTTGAAAACAATTTATAAATCTAGAATTATCAAGCATGTAAATACTAAAAAAAAAATTAAACATATTCCCCGTTGAATTATTGCCACAATCAATTTATTTTGATTTAGAATACCCCTCGTTTATCAATTGTTATAAAGCCAGTTTATTTTGATTTATAATACCCCTCATTAATCAATTGCGTGTATATATACAAATCAATCAAACTCACGACATTTTATATACAAAAACTTGATGTCGAAAGGTGCTCGAGATAAGGTAAAGTATACGTATCTCAACAAGTTTCTCCATAAAAATGATATTTGTATTTTGTACTTCCACCTATTACATTCAAAAAAATGGGATGTATACTACCACTATTATGCCTTAACCGCGTCAAATAATATACAGATATATCTACAATATGAATATGATAAGATCCAAAAAGATACAATATTTATAAAAAAATGATATTTGAACAACCATTTTTTGAAAATTTTTGTAACAATTTTCTCTCTCTCTCTATTGCTTTTGTTTTTGTACAAATACCTATATTTCTTTGTATATTTGGGTTGTCCCACAAATTGTCCTAAAAATGGTTGTTCAAATAACATTCATGGTATTTATACCGCTGTGATCCAACCGTGTCAAATTCTACATACTGATCAGATTTATTGGTGTTTAATTGACGAGCTACACCACATGCCAACAAATTATTCAAAGCTCAAAGCTTGAATTCAACAGCAACAACATGCACAACAAACACTGCATCTAGATAAAATTTCTACTGTTTCTGAAACTGGTGGAGGAAGAAACATATCATCTGCACGTTTCTGAAACTGGTGGAGGAAGAAGTAACCTATCATCTGCCATAAGCAATGTATAAACTTGAGAATACCCTTAAATATAAGCTAATTATAAAAATAATAGTAGTAGTTAGAATAGCATAACAAAGACAAAAGAATAATACAAGGAGTGGAGGAGAAATCCTGGCAAAATAGTCTCGGAATGCAACATAAATTTTGATGATGGAGGGTTCATCAAATAACGGTTGAATGAAGATTAGGAAGATTTCAAAAGCGCGGTCTGAAAGATTGTCTTCTGTAGCCTCAGCTTGCACCTTCTGAATCCGAGTCATCACATATTCAATTCCGAAACTGCACACTAGTGCAAATGTTACAGATACAAACGTTGCACCTGAGCGAGAAATTCAGTAGCAAACGGTTAGAATAAACTCTTTTTTGCTGTATAATGAAAAGGGATTTTCACATATGTAGCTGAATTAACATACACAATCCACATGGAATATCACATTTCCAATTAGAAGAAAATCAGTGTTCAATAAAGGAGAAATCCCTATATATAAGTGTTGAAATATATAAGCTTCTGAAATGTCTAGAAACACAACTTGGAGTGCAAGTAATTGAAATAAAAAACATGAGACAAAGTTCAAACGCACTGATAAAAAGTATATGCAGAAAAAGTTAAATAACTAAATTTGTAATCCCTTGGATAAACATAAACATAGTACCATATCCAGGTAATTTGCAAGCACTCAACAATTACCAATAATTTGATAAATATGTTCAAGAAAGATTACTTACCAATCCTAGTAGTCTCTTCGCCTAGAAGAATTGTATCTTTGAAGAAAGTAACACTTCGACCACACCATACAAACATTGCCACGGCTCTTATTCCAATAAGAGCAAGATTATAGCAAAATGACCAAAGTAACATACCCCCTTCAGCATCAGCCTCATGTTTTTCTGTCCAGATTCTAAAAAACATTAAAATAATAAAAGTAAGTTAAAACGATAAAAGATGTATTGCATAAGAAATGTTAAGGACTCACACATAGCCTCCAAAAGAAAACCAATAAATCACATCCTTTTTAATGGATTAAGGTCCCACTTGTGTGTTTATTTGAAGAAAAAGGTAAATTTAATAGCCCCTACTTAGAAGCTAAAACAGTAGAGTCTGAAATCTCTAACAGAAATTGCATCATAAAGTAATTGCTTACAAAAGAAAATCCAAAACCAAATCCAATTGTGATGAATAATGTGATTGTAACAACTCGCAATAACAATCCAAGTTCAGCAATGACGAATGTACATAGCTAATAGAGCCTGCATGAAGTGATTTAGTTTAGATTCATACCACAACAAAAGTATAAATGACATAACCCAAAACCAAAACCTAAAATGTCAAAACATTGACTCATAGTTCATTAAGTAGGTTAAAACAAGTAAAATGCAATATCAATGCAATTGAAATTATCAACGAAGATTAAGCAGGGAAGTATGATACAATAACAACATTTCTAGACCACAGTCAATAGTTTAGCCTTATTTCCTACCTATGCAGTGATTAGTGAATAATTAGTCGGTTCAATTTTGTAACACCCATATAAAGATTGCCTAGGATCTTATACGAGTATTAGATTTCGTACTGGATGCATTAATTTACAATACAAAAAGTTTAACTGAATAAGTTACATAACATAATGTATTAATACATTCATCTGATAATACAAACATATTTGGTATTATACATTACAGTACAACTGAAAACAAATAGAAAACCAGCACGATCAGTCCAAAGCTTTCTCCTTACACTTGCTGCGTGCTACCTGTGAACCTGCATCAGAAGGAATGGGATGAGACATAATGTCTCAGTGAGCTCCACCCAACCTACTGTGGCAACCTCGGGGAACCTAGGGTCGTCATGCCTACTTTGGCAATCTTGGGGATTCCTATGATCGCCAAGTCTTAACCTTACCCAAAAAGGGTTTAAACATGTCTGAACCTGATAACTGTATAGTCATAAACTAGACTACTTCCTGATAACTTCGTGATCGAGGGGACACCTAAGATCACCACCTGATACCTACCTGAAAGGTATAAACTGCCTGATAACATAATATAGTATAAACTGACAATATTATGTTAGATGTTAGCGTGTAACAAACATTATTATCTGAGTTCATTTTATGGAATGCCCCCGGGTGGAGTAACCCCGAAGCACATTCCTCTAATAACCGGTGAAAATTCCTATAATAGGCTAATCACCGGACTCCTCCTGCCTGTATTGTGTGGGTTATCCTCGCGGAAAGTTGCTCTCATTCCAGCAATACTGGAACCCCCTGTGCTCTCTAACTGCAAGATCACAGAAGTCACAATAACCTTTAAATAACTTATGTGTGGGTTATCCTCGCGAAAAGTTCCTCCCATTCCAGCAATACTGGAACCCCCTGTGCTCTCTAACTGCGAGATCACAGAAGTCACATAAATTTAGCCTGATAATTAAAATATTCCTGGTATATAAAAATATACTTATCCTGATAAAAATCCTTGTACCATAACTAGGGTACATCCTATCCCGAACTGATACGTGTACCCTCAGTGTCACTCTGACGTGATCAGCTGAGGCACACCCTGATGTACATATAAATGCACTTCCTGGTTAAGGGTATCCTAAAAAAACTAACCCTTAACTAACCTGAAATCCTATGGATATAAAATATCCATCTCTCAGTATGATACCTATCCTTATCCTAGAATAATCCTTGAAGGTTCATAAGTATCTTTACCCTAAAGCATATCAAAGATCATTGGCATGGTACAGTTGTTTGAAAATAAAATGTCATTCTGGGCAACTTCGCTATGCGAAGACCTGCGTCTGAACCTTCAGACTCTGAACTTCAGAGTCTGAACCTTCAGAACCTGGTAATCATGAGTCTGAAGCTTCACAGAGCGTCTAAAAGCTTCGCTCTGCGAACTCAGCTTCTGATTACTTTGCAGAGCGAGGTCTAGGCGATGGCTAGGCGAAGATAGATAGTAGCAAAACTCTGCTACTTCGCTTTGCGACCCTGGGCGTCGCTCTGCGACTGTAGCAGAACACAAAATTTCTGAAAACATGTTTTAATCTTAAAAACTTGATACCCAACTGCCCAGTGATCTTTAAAAACATGCCAGGGACTCATTTTTAAGCTTTAAAACGTACTGTAATCAAGGATTAAACAGGATCAAGCATAGAATCAAAATAGGGGAAAACTAACTTTTTCCTAATAACTTAGAAATTCAGTTATAATCCTCACACAATATAACCCACAAGGGATACTGCTACTCTAAGGAACTCACATAGAATTATGCTGATCTTTGACAGCTTCCTTTACCAAGAACCCTAGCTTGGCTTTTTCCTTCACTTTTCCTTGAGCTTCCACTTACTTCAACTTTCCCAAACTTGCTTGCTGACAGTTCCAGGAATCAGGGAAGATTTATTGATGGATCACAGCTGCTGATCCTCTTGACCGAATTCTAGAGAGAGAGGGAGAGAAACTCTGATTTTTAGTGAGAGAAGGGAATGGCAATAATGAGAATTATTCAAGTTTATCTCTATTAATACTCATTCCTCTCATATTTACAACTTTGCCACTACTCTCTCTTAATTCCTCTAATAACGATAAAAGTTACATCTGAGCGGGATACTACAAATTTCTACTAACATTCCCACTTCAAGGTATATGAATTAGACAAAACTTCCATAGTCCAAAGAAATATCCCTACATTTTGTTCGTTATCAACACGTGCCACAAATTTCAGACATAAATTTAACTAAAATGTCCACAGTATAAAAACATATCAACTATACAAAACGCGAAGCTCTGTGTCGTTTTGCAGTACCAATTTTGAAAAAACGAAATATAGAAGTACCTATCCGTAGGTGTTAATGATCTAGAAACAAAGAACGGAAATGAGAAGAATAGAAGCAAAATCAGTACTGCAAAACGATACAGAGCTTCGCGTTTTTACATAGAACGGAAATGTAGAAGAATTAAGAGAAGAAAAAATCAAAGTACCGTGTTGCAGGGTTTCGAAGCTAAGAGAGAAAATAAGAGCGCGAAATGAAATGAGAGAGAAAAGTGTAAAATTGGGTTTTGTGTGTTTGTTGCAATCGCATGAAATGAAATTTGTGAATTTGAATTTTGGGAGAGGGGTTTTGGTGATACATGACGACTTTACCCTTATTGACTTTTTTATTTAACGTTTAATTGGTGGTGACTCGGTGTACAGAATTGGGATTTTGATGTTATTTTTGTTGAGGGAGGATGAAACGGTCGTACCAAAAAGTGGACTTACCGTGGTTAAGATAACTTGACTGGGGTTAAATATGGTATGAAGCTGGTGTATGCTTTTCAAATACAAAAAATATATATATATATATAGAAAGGCTAGAAAAACTCTCTTCAACGCTCTCTTTAACCGTGACTCTGCTATTGGGTGAAACTCGCGTGAATTACACTACTTCATGTGGTGTCCATTTCTAAAATGTGGTACCTACATAAATTTCATCCAATAAAAGAGTGAGTGTTAGAAAGAAGTGTTTATGTAGCACTCCTCAAAATAAAATAATAATAACCCTTTAAACAAGTCATTTTGTATATTCGGACTCGTTTTAGAAGTATGATACTCTATACATCCCAAATTATAAGTAGTTTTGACAATTCCACACATTAAAAAATGTAATCATTTATGTGTGCAAAAAGAAATTTTGAGTAATTTTATAAAAATATCTTTCATTAACGATATTGAAAAGATAGATTAAAGGATTGAAAGAATAAAGAAGAGTAATAAATATATAAGATTATAATAGAAACCGTAACGCAATAAATAGTTGAAATTGGACATCGAAATTAGTTGCATAATCGATCATCAGAACCCAAAAAGTGGTCGCTTTGTAGTGTTGCAATATCGATTGTGACTTGTGAGAAAGGAGATCTTTGAGTTTGTAGTCTTGTAGAACAGAGAGGGAATTGAAAGCGGATTGGGAATTGAGGATGTGGAATTGAAAGGGGATTGAGAATGAGTGACATTGATAGATGAATGGAAGAAGGAGGAATGTTCTACTATGTATATTGTTGGTTTTTTTTTTAACTGTTGTCATAGTATTAAATTGAAAGAAAAAGGTGAATAGGCTCGTCTATGTCCGTCTGCACAGAAGCCAACCAAGCGAGCCACGTTGACATGGTGAATTTGGCACATTGCTTCCATTTCATTGATGAACTCTTGGCCATTTCCTGTTGAAGTGTTTAGGACCTTAACAGCTACCTGAACTTCGTTTGATAGCTTTCCTTTGAAGACAGATCCAAAAGCTCCTTGCCCCAGTTCTTCCTTAAACTGATTTGTAATTCTTTTTATATCTGCATAAGTGTATCTGGCAGGCTTAAGAGCCATGACTGATAATCATCATGTCCATCTAACAAATCAGCAGGACTTATTGACCTGGTGCAGCGTTGCACTGACCATGAGCATGACTGAACCACACTTCTGTTTGAATGAAAGATAAGTCTCTTTGGAAGAAAAAAAAAAGTATCTCACAAAATATTCTTTAAACATTATTTGCAGCTTATAACACAAGTGCTTATCATGAGAAGCACTTATGTATAAGCTTGCATAATTATAGCAAAACATAAAATAATGTTAAATTGCTTTTGTAAATTCTGTAAGTTGTTTTTATTAGCTATATTGAAGAACTAATTAAAATAAGTTGAAAAAAGCTTATCAAAATTGTCATGAGCTATTTTCATAAGTTCTCCCAAATAGTTTCACAAAACTTACATATCAAATAAGTCAATCTAAACATACAAAGTCTTTCAAATTACTATATATATTTACTATTTGTTATAACTTTAAAAACGATGCACAGATAATGGGTTAGATCGGGTTGTGTGACTCTTACTCAACCCTAACATTAGATTGGACCAATTTTTAGACCCGAATTCATTAATGAGATGCGAGTTCAACCCCTCACCTACAAATGGGACGGGGCGGTCACTGAGATCCGTCCCTTCCTTTTATCCTCAATTGTTTTTAGGGGTTAGAGCGGATAAAAAATGAGTGATAGAAAGAGTTAAGAATTGACGGGCAAGTGAGAATGTGAAGTGTGAAGGATCAAATATGAGTGATAGAAAGAGGGGTACACATTATTGGTCGGTTCATGTGGTTGACTCGAAGTCAGCTGTGCTTGAAAAACCGATAGATTATGACAACTCTTGAAATATTTCTCAAGAGAGTTGTGGTGGTGAGGAAAAGCAATATTATGTTGGAGATTTCCAAAATAGGTGAGAAAAACTGAAAAACAGAAAATTACACATGGTAATCGATTACCATATTGATGTAATCGATTACATTAAGCAAAATTTGCAAACGGTAAACAGAGACTTTGGGTAATCGATTACCTGCATATGGTAATCGATTACCACGGGACTGGATGTGTTTTTCTGCACTTTTTCTCATAGTTTTGGGTTCCAAAAGTTGTAACTCTTCATGGGAATGACTTGTATACATTGGGAAGTTATCATTTACTGATAAATCATGAATCATTGCATTGATTCAAGCCAAAAGTTGAATGTATATGGTTGTAACTTTTGATTAAAAGTTGCATTCTCTCATATGAAGGGGCATATGATGCACTATAAATGCATGGCATTTGTGTATCAGAAGGAGCACGTTTTTGACATCAATTACAGTCAAATTCTCCCTCATTCTCATACTCTAAATCATCCATCAATTCTCTAATGCATGAGTGAATTGTTGGAAACATATTTCTGTCAAATATTGTTAGGAGATACGCTTGGTGTGATTGTGCAATACACATCAAGGAACTCATAGTATCCTGAAGGGGATTCGCTGGACATTCCTATTGCATCCAATATAAAGTTATTGGTGGGGGCGAATCGAACCTAAAGGTTAGTGTGGCAACCCCATACGCTTTGAGTTTTCGTGCATAACCATTAATCATTTCAGGTTTCAAGTGCAGCAGCCTCTTCTCAACAAATCAAGATTAATAACAATCTTTAGGTTCGATTTTATGGCTGCTTCATTGAAAGAAATGACCTCTGACTTTGTTAAGTTGGAAAAGTTTGATGGAGGAAACTTCATCCGTTGGCAGAAGAAAATGAAGTTTCTTCTCACAACATTGAAGGTGGCTTACGTTCTGAACATGGCAAGGCCCGTAGAGAAAGATGATGAAACCATTGCTGAGACCAGAGAGAGACAGAAGTGGGACAACGATGACTACATCTGCTTGGGACATATCTTGAATGGTATGTCTGATTCTCTGTTCGATATCTACCAGAGCAGCCCATCGGCAAAGGATTTGTGGGACAAATTGGAAACCAGATACATGCGTGAAGACGCTACAAGTAAGAAATTCCTTGTCTCACAATTTAATAATTACAAAATGGTAGATGGTAAGCCTGTTATGGAACAATTATATGATATTGAACGTATTCATAACAACTACAAACAACATAACATGCATATGGATGAAACTATCATTGTGTCATCCATAATTGACAAACTCCCTCCTTCATGGAAAGATTTTAAACGATCCATGAAACATAAGAAGGAAGATATCTCTCTTGAGCAATTTGGAAATCACCTTCGTTTAGAAGAAGAATACCGAAAACAAGAAGGTATTAAAAATCAAATTACTCAAGAGAAGGTGCATGTTGTGGAAGAGGGAAAATCAAGTAAGACTTCCAAAAAGAGAAATCATGAAAATGATGAGTCTCAAAACCACAATGGTAATAACATTAAAAAGAAAAAGAAAGGTAAATGTTATTTTTGTGGGAAAGAAGGACACTTTAAGAATGAGTGCAGGTTCTTGAAAAAGAAGAACAAAGAAAAGAATTCAAGTGCAACAAATGATGATCTTGTTGCGGTCATTTCTGAAATCAACATGATTGAAGATGTTGATTCTTGGTGGATAGACTCTGGTGCTACTCGTCATGTGTGCAAAAACAAGGAATTGTTTAAGACCATCAATGAAGATGGGAGTGTTTTGTACATGGGAAATGCTTCAACTGTGCAAGTCCAAGGAAAAGGGACCATAGAGATTGAATTCACTTCTGGAAAGACACTTACTCTTAAAAATGTATTTTATGTTCCTGAAGTTAGGAAGAACTTGATTTCTGTACCATTACTTAATAAGAATGGGTTCAAATCTGTATTTGAGGGAGATAAATTTATCCTCTCAAAAGGGGGTATGTTTGTAGGAAAGGGATATTTGTGTGAGAATATGTTCAAATGTAATATTGCAAATATTAATAATAATGATATGATTTCTGCTTATATTGTTGAGTCTTGTGATTTATGGCATATGCGATTGGGACATGTTAATTTTAGAAAATTGGAGGATATGATGAAATCAAATCTAATTCCTAATCTTGATAAAAACTTTGATTCATGTACTACTTGCATGTTGACTAAAATTACAAGACAACCTTTTAAAAGTGTTAAAAGAAGTTCTAGGGTGCTAGATTTAATTCATTCAGATGTATGTGATTTACATGGTTGGCCCACCATTGGTGGTAAAAAGTACTTTGTTACTTTCATTGATGATTGCACTCGATTTTGTTATGTTTATTTAATGCATTCAAAAGATGAAGTCTTAGATAAATTCAAAATGTTTAAAGCACAAGTAGAACTTTAACATGAAACTTTCATTAAATGCTTTAGAAGCGATAGGGGAGGAGAATTCTATCATCCGAGTTATTTTGAATCCACCGGTATTGTGCATCAAGTTACTGCACCATACACCCCACAACAAAATGGAATAGCAGAAAGGAAGAATAGGACTTTGGTAGAAATGGTTAATGCCATGTTGTCCTATTCTGGATTATCTAAAGGATATTGGGGTGAAGCAATGCTTACAGCATGTTATATCCTCAATAGGGTTCCAAACAAAAGGAACAAAATAACCCCATATGAACTTTGGAAACAAAGGAAGCCAAATCTTAATTATTTAAAAGTTTGGGGTTGTAGAGCAATTGTGAAAGTGCCTGAACCAAAAAGAAAGAAGTTGGGTGAAAGAGGAATTGAATGTGTATTCTTAGGCTATGCAGAAAATAGCAAAGCATACAGATTCTTGGTTATTGAATCGAATGACTCATATTCTATCAATACAGTAATTGAGTCAAGAGATGCAATTTTTCAAGAAGATAGATTTAAATCATTCTCTTATCCCAAGGACATTGTTCATTCTAATGTACCAAATTTAGAAAACAATGAATCAAATGTAGATACATTGGATGGTTCAGAACTTAGAAGGAGTAAGAGGATCCGAAAAGAAAAAGATTTTGGACCTGACTTCTTCATGTTTCTTATAGAAGGAACTGGTACATCCATAAATAGTTATGGACCAATTTGCTTTAACCTTGAGAGTGATCCAGTGACATATGAAGAGGCTATAAAGTCTCAAGATTCAGCCTTTTGGAAAGAAGCTATCCAGGAAGAAATGGATTCAATTATGGGTAATAAAACTTGGAAAGTAGTAGATCTCCCACCCGGATCCAAACCAATAGGTTGTAAATGGATCTTTAAAAGGAAAATGAAAGTTGATGGTACCATTGATAAATTCAAGGCTAGACTAGTTGCCAAAGGGTTTACACAAAAAGAAGGAATTGATTATTTTGATACATATGCACCTGTTGCAAGAATTGCATCAATTAGAGTGCTAATTGCACTAGCATCCATCCATAAGTTTGTTATCCATCAAATGGATGTTAAAACTGCTTTCCTAAATGGAGAGTTGGATGAAGAGGTATATATGAAACAACCAGAAGGGTTTGTGATCAAAGGTCAAGAAGATAAAGTGTGTAAATTAACTAAGTCTTTATATGGGTTGAAACAAGCACCCAAACAATGGCACCAAAAATTTGATCAAGTTGTGTTAGCCAATGGATACATTATAAATGAATCTGACAAGTGTATTTACAGTAAATTCCACAATGGAAAAGGTGTCATGATTTGTTTATATGTAGATGATATGTTAATTTTTGGCACAAGTTTAGATGAGGTAGAAAAGACTAAAGCTTTCTTATCCAAAAATTTTGATATGAAAGATTTAGGCGAAGCAGATGTGATTTTAGGAATTAAAATCATAAGAGATGGTAACCACATTGGTTTATCCCAATCTCATTATATAGAAAAGGTGCTTCAGAAATTCAATCATTTAGATTGTAATCCGGTCTCTACCCCATTTGACCAAACTGTTAGTTTGCAACCAAACAAAGGTTGTCCGGTGGCACAACTTGAATATGCAAAAGTAATCGGATGCTTGATGTATGTCATGACCTGTACAAGACCTGATATAGCATATGCTGTTGGAAGGTTAAGTCGGTATACTAGCAATCCAAGTAAAGAACATTGGCATGCTGTGAAACGAGTATTAAAATACTTGAAAGGAACAATGAATTATTGTTTAACGTATAGTGGAGACCCTTCAGTTTTGGAAGGATACACAGATGCTAGTTGGGTAACATATGTTGAGGATCATGCTTCCACAAGTGGATGGATCTTCAACCTTGGTGGAGGTGCAGTTTCTTGGGGTTCAAAGAAACAGACATGCATTGCCGACTCCACCATGGCTGCAGAATTTATTGCATTGGCTGCAGGAAGTAAAGAGGCAGAATGGCTAAGGAATTTGTTGTATGAGATACCAGTCTGGCAAAAGCCAATGGCACCAGTATCCATACATTGTGATAGTCAATCCACACTATCAAAGGCTTATAGTCAAGTATACAATGGGAAATCAAGGCATATTGGTTTAAGACATAGCTATGTAAGAGACTTGATTTCTAATGGAGTAATATCCATCATGTTCGTAAGAACAGAAAAGAATCTTGCAGATCCTTTGACGAAAGGTTTGACAAGAGACATGGTGTTGAAGACATCATTGGGGATGGGACTCAAGCCCATATCTAATTGATTACCAATAATGGAAACTCAACCCACACTTGAGTAACATCAAGTCTTGGGTTCAATGGTGAAAGTACATTATTAGAGTAATTGAAGTACTTGTTAATAGATACATCCCAAGGTTAAAAGTACTTGGACCATAAGATTAAAAAATGGTAGGTTGAGATTTTTCTCTTAATGGACATATAGCATACATTTGCTGAAATGCATACTTATGGGGCATTTCCGATATAGTCTACCTATGTGAGAATGAAGTTTGGCCGCTTCACGGAGTTCAAGGGCTTGACTCTTAAGTTTTCATGAAAAGGGATATATGACACAAGGCCTTATTAATGTGTCATCTTACAGTTCTCTTTATTAATGATATTGAGATTCTATGTGTAAATTATGTACACTTGTTCTAATGAATAGTTGGTTCAAAGCTTGCCTACCATACTATTTGGGAATGAGCGAAAACTTAATTTACTAAGTAATGGTTCAAATCGTGAGATACCATTATCTGAAACCATGGAATTTCCAGTTTTATGGGATTTAGTATTTTGAAAATGGTGGGGGATTGTTGGAGATTTCCAAAATAGGTGAGAAAAACTGAAAAACAGAAAATTACACATGGTAATCGATTACCATATTGATGTAATCGATTACATCAAGCAAAATTTGCAAACGGTAAACAGAGACTTTGGGTAATCGATTACCTGCATATGGTAATCGATTACCACGGGACTGGATGTGTTTTTCTGCACTTTTTCTCATAGTTTTGGGTTCCAAAAGTTGTAACTCTTCATGGGAATGACTTGTATACATTGGGAAGTTATCATTTACTGATAAATCATGAATCATTGCATTGATTCAAGCCAAAAGTTGAATGTATATGGTTGTAACTTTTGATTAAAAGTTGCATTCTCTCATATGAAGGGGCATATGATGCACTATAAATGCATGGCATTTGTGTATCAGAAGGAGCACGTTTTTGACATCAATTACAGTCAAATTCTCCCTCATTCTCATACTCTAAATCATCCATCAATTCTCTAATGCATGAGTGAATTGTTGGAAACATATTTCTGTCAAATATTGTTAGGAGATACGCTTGGTGTGATTGTGCAATACACATCAAGGAACTCATAGTATCCTGAAGGGGATTCGCTGGACATTCCTATTGCATCCAATATAAAGTTATTGGTGGGGGCGAATCGAACCTAAAGGTTAGTGTGGCAACCCCATACGCTTTGAGTTTTCGTGCATAACCATTAATCATTTCAGGTTTCAAGTGCAGCAGCCTCTTCTCAACAAATCAAGATTAATAACATATTATTCATATGTTGTGGAGGTTGACGAAGGAGAAGATGTGATGTGACATACATAGCAGAGTCTTGCAGCATAGAGATGAAGGTAGTGATGAGTAGGTGGGAGTGGAATGGAAGGGTGAAATGTAATAGCAAGTGTGGGTATGAAGAGGTTCACAACGAGTATGTAAATGGAATTGAGCTTCGTTGGCGACCAATTCGCTATGAACAACAGCTGGAAGACAAAGACAGAGAGAGATCAGGAATGGGGAAGGGAACATTGGCCACTCTGATGCAGTCTCATAGATGCAGCATTCACTTGCCTTCATATCGGAGAACTTCGCAAGTCTTTTAAGAGATGCTTAAAATTTGAATTAAATATTTAATTCATTTCAACATAAAAGTTTTCATTATAAATTAAGCATCTCTTAGTAATGGTGCAATTTACTCTTGTTTGTTTCCATTATAAATTAAAGTAGTTAATTTTTTTTATATTAAGCTAATGCCACAAGTCCCCTTGAGGGAAAGAACACTCAATAAGCTCATGGGAATATTGGTGCAACCTGTAAGGCACCAACGAATTTGAAGCATGACTATCATGTAACATATACCAGTTTTGAGCACATAACTAGTGCACCTCGAAAGGATTCTGCTAATAAACATGAGAATTTAATGGAACCAAATACACCCTACTCCAACACTAGGTCGAGTTACTAAGGTTCATCTGCGAGGCCTGACACCATAGTTCCTAAAGGATCTACACTCGTGAGCCACTAAACCCGAAGGATGGAGGAAAACTCCCAAAGACATCGATAGGATTCCAAACCTGTCTAACCCAAGTACAACACCTAAGAATATATATATACAACATAGATTCATCAGTTTCCTTACACAATATTCATCAGCTCCCTTACACAGTGGGCACTGAGCATCAATCGTCATACCTAAGGTTGTCAAAATCGAGATTTTACTTCAGGTCGAAAGGGAAGAGCAAAATCGAAAACCGTAAAATAGCAATCAAAATCGAAGGATTTTACTCAACTACTTTTGTAGAATCGATATAAGAAATCGTAAAATCGCAATCAAAATCGATGGATTTTACCAAAACAATAATAATGCTAAATATATGTTATAAATTGTATATAGTCATAAATAACTCAGTTTAAAGTCCACAAAATACTTATACATTAATGACTAAAAAAATGGACAAACCCCTTTAAAATCATGCGATTTTGTATTGATTTCATGATTTTGTGCGACTTTGATGCGATTTTAGTAAGCTTTTGTCTATTCTGGGATTCTGCTATGGATTTGAGTCGTTGAAGGTGAATAAAGTCGCAAAATCCTGGATTTTAGGATTTAAGTCAAGACTTTTACAACAATGGTTATACCACCACATTTATTCCGCTTTCGGTTGGTCTTCAAATTGTGTTCACCACAATCCAAAGAAAAACCTAGACTCAATGACAATCTTCCCACTTCCAAAGATCTCTCAAAGGTTGATGAAATGCTACCCTTTCCTACCCTCTAATAAAAGGTTTTACGCTGATATAGCTATCAAGTCCTGATAGTGCATCTCTATCTCAAAGTCATTATAAGTTATGACCTACAAAATAACAAAGTTAGGAAGAAAATGTTGGGTTCTCAATAATAGCCTTATCACCAAAGATTGAACCCAACCATAGCATGTCATGGTTAAGTCCAAAACTTCGTTCACTATCCATTGTAAGTCATTCTCAAAGAGATCCTCTCGGGCACCACACCCTTCCATACATTCATTGAGTACACCATTGATATACAACCTCTAGAATATTTGCATCACAATGATGTTTCGCCTTATGGTCACACACCCATAATGTTGAAGGCTAGTCACTAATCCCCAAGCAATTTTCATCATAAGTGCACGACTAAAATTGCAAATATTTTGAAAACCCAAACCACCTTCAAACTTAGGTTTGCAAAATTTGGAACAACCAACATAACTACGGTCTCTCTTGTCATCTGTACCTCCCCACACAAACCTTATAACTTTTTTCAGTTGGGAGCACACATATTTTGATAGTAAGGTCGTTTGCATCATATATTGGAAGCTAGGCTAGCAGCCTTTGAGAGTCCACAAAGGATAAACTTCACTCTAGCTTACCACAAGACAAGACAAATATGAGTATTCACCAATTATGTGCTCTATATGGCAAAACCAACAAGCTACTTATAACGACGTATAAGTTTGCATTTAAAAAAAAAATGTTTGGTAACTGTCATTTTATCACGAGCTTATAGCTTATTTTACTAGCGTATAGCTTATTTTCTATACGTTATTTTATATAGCAATTAAGCATATAGCTTATTAATTTTTTTCCATTTTTACCCTTATTATTTTATCTAAAATTCATTTTTATCCTTTATAATTTATTAATTTAAAATATAAAAAAAGGTTTAATGTTACGATTATATATATTGTTATGTTCAGTCTTGTGTGTCTCTCTCTATATAAATATAATTTTCATTGCAACGTATTTGTAGTTTATAATTTTTATTGTTTTTTTTACAGAATATAATTTTTATTGTTAGGTTTAGATTAATATTTTTTAGGGTAGTAAGGTTTATAATTTAAATGAAATGATGCATACTTTTTTTTTACAAAATGAAATGATGAATACTTGTTACGTTTAGTTTTTTTTTATAAAGTATAAAAACTTAAATGAATATAAATATAAATAAATTTTATTTGTCAAAACAAAAATATCTGAAATATTAATTAATAGTATAAATTTTATTATCTGTGTGTGTTCGAGGACATGATCATAATCCTACTCCACAAACTCGATACTACTTTTTTTAAGAGAAAGTCAATATATTTTAACTAGATCAGCCACAATCGAATATCAAAAACATGTAGAAAAATAAAAATTATATATAAGTATTTTTTTCCAAATATAACTTCCAAAATGTATTTTGAATGCTTTATCATAGATACTAGCTTATATAGAAAGAAAAAAAGTATACATATATATGTATTGGTTTATTTATTTTCGTTGAACACATTTCACTACCTTATTTGAAGCACCTTTGTTTACTTAAAAGTATGCATTACTGTCTCCTGAACAACACCATGCGTTACAACTTACAAGAAATCCAAAAGAATATTCAACATTCTTCTATGGATGATCAACAAATTTGTATTGTATTGTGGATTAGAGTAATCTATTTATAAATAATTTGATTTATTTGCAGTGCTCCCATGGATTGTTGGAAAATTTGTTCTTGGGTCACCCTTTGTTGTTGCGGTCATGATATATAAATGGAGAAAAAAAACATTTATCTATATATGACACGGTTGAAGATTTTATCCAGAATCACAATAACTTCTTACCCATAAGGTACTCTTACTCTCAAATTAAAACGATGACCAAACATTTCAAGCATAAGTTGGGTGAAGAAGGCTATGGTTCTGTCTATGAAGGAGTGCTACAAAGCAAACACAAAGTAGTTGTTAAGGTATTGACTATGTCTCAAACCAATGGACAAGACTTCATCAATGAAGTTGCAACAATTGGAAGAATTCGTCATGTCAATGTGGTGCAGCTAATTGGATTTTGTGCAGAAAGAACAAAGCAAGCTCTGATCTACGAGTTTATGCCTAATGGTTCTCTTGATAAACACACGTTTTCACAAGAGCAAGGAAATTCATCCTCATTAAGCTACGATAAAATTTATGACATTTCTCTTGGAATTGCTCGTGGAACTCAATACTTACACCAAGGTTGTGACATGCAAATCATACATTTTGATATAAAACCTCATAACATTCTTCTTGATGAGAATTTCAACCCGAAGATATCTGACTTTGGTTTGGCGAAGTTGTACCAAATAGATCAAAGCATTTTAACTTTAACAGCGGCAAGAGGAACATTGGGGTACATGGCTCCTGAGTTGTTGTACAAGAACATTGGAAGTGTCTCTCAAAAAGCTGATGTTTATAGTTTTGGAATGATGCTAATGGAAATGGCAGGTAGAAAAAAGAACAAAAATTATATAGAAAATTGTTGGCAAGACTACTTTGCTAAATGGATTTATGATCAATTTGAGGAAACAATAGATACCAACAATGACACAGAAGAGGAAAATAATATTGCTATGGAGATGATTGTGATAGCATTAAAATGCCTACAAATGAAACCAAATGATCGTCCCTCAAAGAATGAAGTGATAGATATGCTTGAAGGAGATGAAATGCCCCAACACCTTCCACCTGATCCACAATCTAATTAAGTTAACCTGGCAAAGGATGTCAGCAGATGCAAATGAATTTGATAACTAATTAACACTGTTGTTTTTTGGATTTCCAAACTGTTGTATTTGGATTTCCAAATTCTAATTTGAAAAAGAATATCTACCGAAGTTGTTACTAGGTTGAGCCACGACCAGGTCGCTCTCTTTAAGACGTTTCGTGGCACTGCCTAAAATTGTGCAAGGCAGACTATCAACCACGCCGCCTCCAGGATAAAACAAGCACAGCTACAACTGTGCGGTTAACTACTGCACTGTAGAAAACCGTTCGAGAATTACACCTTCAATATGGTACTAAGACCACTCTTTAAATACTGAAACCGCTCTACTATGGTACTGTGACCACTCTATTATGGTGCTGAGACCACTCAAATATGGTGTTACCACCATTCTAAATTTTAACTTCTCCAACTATGGTACTATGACCACTCAAATATGGTGTTATCACCATTCTAACTTCTTCAAGAATTTAAGAAGAATATAATTTTTAAGATCATTCTTATTATACCGAAAAGGGACTATGATCTTAAAATATTATTTATTCCAAAGGGACATAAATTATCGAAAGGGACTATGCTCTTAAAATATTATTTATTTTGAAGAGACATAAATAATTGAAGGGACTATGCTCTTAAGACCATTCTTAATTCCGAAGGGACTTTTTACCGAAAGGGACTATGGTCTTAAGAACACTCTCAAATCCGAAGGGACAGAAAGAGGAGAAGAGGAGAAGAATAGCTCGTTAACACAAGCTGGAGGGAGAAGAGAGAACTCACTTGAGAGAACCATCATTATGAAATATAAAATATATAAATATATATTTTTTCAAATAAACATCATATAAACACTGAACACTTATGAGAGAGAACCATCAAATCTATGAGAGAACTCACTTGTGGCATATATGACGCCTAACATCAAATCTATGAACACTGAAATGTATCTTGTTGTTTATAACTAGTCTATGATATGTTTGGCCAAATTAATTTTTTAGGGACCAAAATATTGGTTTAGTCGAAATTAATAGGGAGGAACAATTGAAAAAGGGTGAGTAACAGTGCCTTCTTTCGATATGTCTTGATGAAATAGCTAGACAAATTTCACTAACAAGCAACGTCAAAATGGTACGGCGTGTGGTTTATTATCATGATTTAAGTCAAGGAACGAAGAAGCTGCATACGAAGCTATTGGTATGAAATATACAGACTTACAAATTATCATGGGACAACTTCCTTGAGTTTATCATGAAAAGAAATCTTCAGATAATTAATTTTTACAAATCAACTTTATTATTTAAAGTTAAGCATGTTTATAGTAATGCAATTTTATGTTAAAAACATTGGATTAGAAATATTGATTAGTTTTTTCAATCGAAACTAATACTACATTCATTATAGAAACGATTTAGCATAAAATCGAAGGTCAAAGCAGAAGCAACCTTCAGACAGATCCTCTATCCAAACTGAATCAACATAATTGTTAAAACAAATTTAACCAATGAGACCATCCACAATAGAAGTAACTTAACTTCATAAGTCGTAGTACTTAATATTAGGTAGTAGTACTTCCATTGTTGTGGAGAAAAGGAAAGTGGTATTTTGTGAAAAGAGTAGCCAATGCGTGTCCTACTGATTTTAAATGTAATAATATAAAACTATTGATAGATTATATAAAGTTATTGGTGAAACTCATTTATTTTAAAAAAAATGTTGTGTTGGAACCTGTAACTAATTAATTAAGAGTTATGTTAACTTGTGCCCTGAGGGCACGTGTTAAGGATTCCATAAATAATAGATATTTATTACAAAAGATTAATTTTCAACCTTTAGAAGAATAAATTGACACAATTTTTTAGACAGAATTTTCACTTTGGATTCCTTAAGATGTGCACTTATGTTAGCATTTCCCATTAATTAATTAATTAAGTGTAACTTGAAGCTTTGCAATCCTTTAGTACCACCCCAAAACATATTTGGGCAGTGTGAGGCATAGACATTGCCTTAATCACATTCAAAGAATAATCCTGAATAAACCAAAGTTTCTAGTGAAATAATAGCGACAAAACAATTGAGAAACCAATTTGGAAGCAATACAACAAGGTAAAAAGAATGATTTTTATGATCAAAATCAACTTCACGTGAGTTATACAAGACTCACTAACAGGAAAGCTAGACAATCTAAAACAACCAATCAGAGCTGGTATCAGTAGAATAAAATGTATAACCAGACATAGTATTATTCATGTAAATAGAGGTGGCATTAACAGGAGTAAAGAGGCTACACCAAGAACAAGAACAAAAAAAAAACTTTTCCCGATAGTTTACCCCCAAAACTGCATCATAAATACCCCGATGTTATTCTCCTTAGTTTATAATAATGTGAATCATTTGGACAAATTGTTCGAAATCCGTGAATCATGTTTATATACTCCCTCATGTACTTATTATAAGAAGAAAAAACAAAAAAATCAAAACCAATACACTCATTAATTAGTGTAACTTTTTGAATATTTTTACAAATATACCCTCATAAAAAATTGTAAAGCATTAAATACACCCACTAATTTTATAAAGACAAACATTAAATAAGGGGTATAAAAGTCTTTTAAACAATAATTATACCTTAAAATTTGTAATATTTTCTTATAAATAGGACCAAAAAATTTTTTGAAAATTCTTATATATAGGACCGGAGGGAGTATTAATTTATTTTTATGTTAAACATTTGATTAGAAATATTGATTTGTTTTTTTAACATAAAACTAAACTGATACTTCATTCATTGTAGAAAGAATTTTGCACGAAATCAGAGGTCAAAGCAGAGACAGTATCGTCAGGCACACATACTCTATCCAAACTAAATCAGCATTTGCCAAAGCAAATTTAGCTAATACATTATCTAATAGGATAGCCAATAGTCACTATAATAATCTAAACATAACAAAAGAACCGAATTTCAAACTTAAAGCTTTGCAATCCTCTAATACCATCCCAAAATATTATTTGGGCAGTAAGATATAGACATTGACTAGCATCTTATAGCACAAATGCTTATCATAATAGCATTTTTGTATAAACTTGCATAAACTATTTTTATAACAAAAGATAAAATTAAGTTAAATTGTTTTTTTATATATTGTAAGTTGTTTTCATAAGCTATCTTGAAGAAACTTCACTACTACTTGGCAATAACCTGCAACCTTTCTACCGTCGCCAAGCTTGTTGACGACTATACATGCCATCTGCGATGAGCAATATATAAACTTGAGATACCCTCAAATATAAATTATAAAATTAATAACAACAACAAACTAAAATATAAATTAGGTCGTGTATTCTGGACTTTTAGTTTAACGTTTGTACCGAATTAGTCTTTTTAGCTTCAAATTGGTCATTTATGTCAGCAAAAGTGAACGAGGAGACCTTTCATGTTTTCTTGTAACAAATTGATCCTTTTTTCATCCAACTTTGTTAAAAAGTGCTTACATGACCATTTAACATTGATGTTGAAAGTCCAAAGAGTGTTTATGACACCAAACAAGATAAATTACATAAATTTTCTTCTTATTGTTTCCCAATTAAATCCTAAGTTTACAGATAAATATTTCAAGATGCATTTAGCCTATAAACTATAAATTAAAAGAAGCAACAACAATAATAATAGCAGTTTGAGACTAAAAAACTATAAGGACTAATTCGGTACGGAGGTTAAACTTAAATGACCCTAAGATGTATTTGCCCTATAAATTATAAACTAATAGCAGCAACAACAACAATAATAGCAGTAGTTAGAAAAACAAAACAAAGGTAAAATAATAATACCATGACTCGAAAAGAAATTCTGGCACAATAGAGAGGGAATCCAGTGTAAAATTTCAAAACTCCTCCTGCTTTATAGGTTTTGACAGCACAGTCAAGAAAGCCAGTGTATGGATATTTTCCTTCAGCATCAGGTTGCATCTTCTGATTCTGAATCATCACATATTCAAATGGTAAACTGCAAGCAGCTGCATAAATAATAGATACAAAAATTGCACCTGAACAAAATATTCAAGAGCAAATTAGGGTCTAGTAAAGGAAGAACTCATGGAAAGCAGATAAAATGAAACAAAGAGCATCAAACAAAGTTCAAGAGACAAACTGCAAGAGCACTAATAAGGTGAAAGACTCAATTAATAAAAGATTGGAACATTGAGCTCCAGCAGCCAGAGGTTAACTTAAGCCAAATTGAGCCCTAAAGTTAAGATATATTTTTTGTTCAGTTGAACACCTCAGCCTGGCATGAATAGTTAAAACTCATTCAACCCTACACAAAATGGTATTGGTTTGAACTAGTATTTTTTCTGTCAAAAAACTTCTAAACAAATAGTTCTAGCAATTTTGGCTTAAATGAGTTTCTTAAATTGCATGCAAATAATCAAAAACAAACATGAAGATGAAATATTTCAGTTTATTGCTATCAAGATTATAACCAAAGGAAAAAGGAAAATACAAAAAGAAAGGAGTTACGAAATACATATCATAATACCTATGATCTACATCTACACGAATCTAGTTTACTGACAACATATCTACGTTAAGGGGTAGAGACTATGAAGAGCATCCGCAACAGAGTCATAGACACTCATTTTTTGGTCCTTAAATGGGTCTCACGTGTACACATTACTCATTTATAATTTTTTTAATAGTAGTATCTAATAAACTCTCTCGATCCCTCCAACCTAGCACAAATTTTTTAAATGGGACCCACTAATCAATCATCAATAACTTTATATTATTAAATGGGGATACCTAATAAGTACCAAGTCTTAAAAGTTTAAAACTCTCTCATTTGAATGGTCTTCGTTAACCCCATCAATCAGCTAGTAAATAGAATAGTAGGCTAGGACGTTATTTAGAGAGTGAGGGATCATTGGATACTATGTTTGTTAATATTGGATATCCAAAACAGAAAACCGCTGTATACTGGATTGCGGGATAGCCACTATTGCAAAAACTAAAACATAATACACAAAATATTTTTAAAACCAGACCAGAGGTCGAACCGGTGTGACCTTCGGTTCATGGTTAAACTGGTCCAACCGTTTGAACCGCTAAAAACCGGTTGAACCAAATACTAAATAAATAAATAAAATAATACATTTAGTGCTAATTTTTATAAGTAATTCATTTAAAGTTATAACTAATAAAGTAAAAATGCATAAACCCATACAAAATACACAAAAACATCCACGACAAATACATTAAAAAGAGTCATACCCATAACAATACATAAATAAAATCAACAATTAGAATAGTTAGGTCCTTGCTCAAAAAAAAAAAAAAGAAGAAGAGTTAGGTCATGTTTACAGCGAGAAATCAAAATAATGGCAAATTCAATTTCAATGCACAAGTTTAATGATATAGGAATATTTGACATAATTGACCAACCTTACTGTTTTTTTTCAAGGAAACCAACCTTAGTGTTGTAACCTCAACTAATAGCAATTTATGTTTTTGGTGATCAAATTTATAGCAAATTATAATCTCATAAGCTAAGCAACGGCTCCACACACTATAACAGGTAACCATTCCAAAAGTTTAGCAATTAGTTATTGTAAATTATTGCATTTCTCCTTTGTACACAAATGTCAACTGAATTATAGCCATTCAATACAAAAATAATTCAGGGACAAAAGTTTTAAGGCTGAAAACTAGGGAAAAATGGAATTTTATTGGTTGAAAAGAAAAAGAGATAGACCGGGCAGTCAGGGAAAACCGGGACCAGTTCACCGGTTCACACCGGTTTTTAAGGTTTTTCCACCGGTTCTAATGACAAACGGTTTTGAATGTTTGTCCGGACCAAAATTTGGTCCGGTTTGCGGTTGAACCGATTGAACCGTCCGACCCGGTTTTAAAAACACTAATACATAAATCCTAACAGCATACACATACAAAAGCAAAGGGACAGAAGAGGTTGAAGTAAGATTACTTACAAAAAGCAGTAGGTATTAATTCGAGACCAATAGTATCCTTGAAGAACTCAACAGTTGGACGATAGGATAAATACAGTGCAGCGACTCTTACTACAGTAAGAGCAGTATCATGCCAAAAAGGCAGACCCTGCATCAAGTGATTCAGGTTAGACAACAGTTTGAAACATACCGAAACAATGTGTAAATAACAAAACCAGAACCAAAGCCTAAAATATCAAAATAAACAATCGACAAAGCAAATCGAGGATGATTAAGAAAGCAAATCCAGGAGTTATGATTGAAGAAAATAAAAACAAGGTAAGAATTGATAAAACCTTGTCGGCGGCAGCAGCAACATCCTTGTTCATAGGCATGGTGGATGGGAAAATCGCTTTCAAAAGGAAATAAATAAATCTTCAATACTCTCGGCACCACGGCACTCTTCTTATACGTAAGAGCGAAAAGACTTGCGGGTCTATATTTCCACTCTTTTTATTGCACTAACTCACGTATATTATCAAGGATATCTTATAAAAATTTGTGTGTAAATTACAAACGATATTATATATATATATATATATATATAAATTTATAAAATATATAAATTTATATTACAAACGATATAAATATAAATTTATATAAAATATCGTTTATATAAGTTAGCAAACTCCATATATATTAAATATATATATATATATATATAATATAATCTATATTTAATCCGAAAATTTTGTAAATTTTTGTTTTATTCATAATGATGATGTTTTTTGGCATGCAGATTGCAAGTATAACAAACTAATGATTCAGTATTGGTGGTCAAAAAAAACAAGACTATGATTCATGCTACATTACGAACCCAATACGCACGATGTGTGGTGGAGATTCAACTTTTCTATAGGACAACCCAGGACACTTTTACTTCATCCGTGGAAATGTTAAAAATTGGGGAAAGGGTGAAAAGTTGAGAGTCTTAAATTTTACTTCAGTTGTACGGTGTTTGATTTGTAAAACTATTTCTCGTACATGACAAATTAGAGGTAAGGGACAGGACAAAAACATAAAAAAATTTATCCCTCACTAAATCACAGCACAACTTTTTGTCTCGCGTACAAGTTATCTAAAATACAAAAATAGCTTTTTGTCCACAAAAAATCGTATAAGACTAAAAATTATTCAATACCATAAAAGTTGTTATGTGCTGTTCTACCTTATGTTCGGCTGATCTTGTGTTGTTATGTCCAGTACATACTATTTAGCAAATCAAACACATTCAAATTTTCTTCCTCTAAAAACAAGTATGAAACTTTCTTCTTTCTTAGCTTTAAAAATATGAAATTGTTAACCGGTGCCCCCGGACACTAGTTAAGGAAACCAAAAAAAGAAAGTTTTAAATTAAAAGTAATATTTTTTAGAATTTTAATGAATTGACGATATAAATTTCAATGTGATATTACTATATTTGTTTCTTTAATAAGTGTCTGGGGCACCGGTTAACATGACCTTAAAAATATCATCATACAATATGAATTTGAATACATAAAAAAAAAACGTAAAATCATCAATCCATTTCTTAACGGCCATATTTTTTGAAAATATTATTTAATCATTAATGGCAACTTAGTTAAATCTATAATTGTTCTTAGCAAATATGATATATTTGTTATATTTCCTAACATGTTCCTTCAATAATCAACTTAAAATTGACAGCTCTAAACCTCAGAGCTTGTGGTTTAGTGTTTCTTAGACGTGATTTTATCTCTCAAAACCATTGGTGCTTTGTTATGATTCTAAAAAGAATTGTGATGTTGGTGAGCCACAGTGGGATGAGGGTGATTGGGATTCTCTGCTCGTCCGCAGTAGAGGCATCACCGCGCCACAACTCCAAATTCTCCTCTCCCCCAAACCACTATAAAAGAGCAGCAATGCATGGATTAACATAACACTTTTCATGCTTTTTAGAATCCACAACTTTTCAAGTCTCACCATGTCTGGTTTTGGTCATGGTCTTCTCTCTATGGTTAGGTTTTCTACTTTCTTCAATTCTTTACCTTTTTTTGGATTTTTGTTCAATGTTGTTCTCCGCTCATAGTTAATCTCCATTGATAAATCAATATACATTTACATTCTCATAATTTGTGTTGAGTTATGTAGAAACCCTAGTTGTAGTTACGCTGTGATTTTTGATATTGAATTGCAATTGCTGTTCGTGATTTTTGTTCTTGATAATTAAGCTTTATAACTTTTGTATACACTATGATCCATTGTTGTAGAAAGACTGTGCGATTCATTTTTCTAAATTCTACCACCAAAAGTAATTCCTCTGTTCTAATAATAATGACTTCCATTGTTATCTAATAGCGGCGCCATGTCGGATTTCGGTGGCAGATTTTAACTGGACGCCGATATTCCGCTATATCTGCACCATAAGACGGTTGAGATTGCGGGATTTTAGGTCTCTGCCATAGACAACACCGACTTCACGGTGTTTTCTGGTGCACGAGCCACCTTGCTAAGGCCTTTGGCAATTGGCAGTGGCACCCTTGTGTTACCAAGAAATTGGCTGCGTTCTAGCACTTCTCCATGTTTATATACTCGCCTGTATAGAGAGATAAACTTATTGTCACTTAGATAAGTAGTTGGATGGAAATTTCTGCAAGCTTTATTAGGCTAATTAATTTCCATAAGTAGTTGGATGGAAATTTCTGCAAGCTTTATTAAGCTAATTAATTTCCTAATGATCTTGGTTATGGTTGCTAATTGAAGTGTTATTAAAACAATTTCATTTTAATGTACTCAACGAAGGAATGATCTTGAGCTTTATTAAGCTAGTTTCCTAAAGATCATAACCTTACCACAACTAGGGGTTTTCTGCATTACCATCAATCAATATTATTTTCTCCAACCAATCAATATACATTTTATTTCACACACTGTTATGGTGCACTATTTTGACTTGTTGTAGCTTTTAAAAAGAGCATGTTTGTATGTGATCTGGTGGCGCGAGAAAACTCTTTACTGAAATGTATATCAACTATAAAGGAAATAAATTGGAAGAAAATCGTGACTATTATGATCAAATTATTTTATCAATAAAGTCTTCACTCCTATACAATATCATGCTTATCTTGTGAATATAAATCTCAGTAAGTCTTCACTCCTAAACAATATAATATAGCCCATAGATTAATTAGGAGAACCTTGGATAAATCAATTGAAGCAAACCACATAGCGGTCATTCCTTAATTTGTTGAGTTATGAATCTGCGTATGTGTGTCCAAAACTGAATTACTTCATGCAGTTCAAGCAGGCACTAATATCTGGTGTGCTAGCTTATGGGTTCATGGCGCGTCACTTAATCGCAGATCTAATGTGAGTTGTAATCACATTATTCATCACAATTGTATTTCAATTGCCTTTTGTAAGCTTGAGTAATGGATTTTGAATTTCCCTTTTTCTTTAATCACACACACAAACACAAATGGGGCCTTAATCCATTAAAAAGGATATGGTTTATTGGTTTTCTTTGTGTGAGTGCTTCACATTTCTTATGTGACGCATCTTTTATCGTTTTAACTTAGTCGTTTTATTGTTCTTCAGGTTTAGAGCTGATTTTGAAACAGGTCTCCTAGTTTGAGAACATGCTGCTCTTGCTATATTAAGGGTTGCCATGTTGGTTTTATCGTATTGTGGAAACCTTCGTTTCATGAAAGGCACTGTTGGTCTGGAGGAAATGAATATTGTGGTTTGTAAGTAATCTATCAAAACTATTGATAACCATTTTTTGCCATGTAAATTCATATATGTTATTTTTTTAAATGACTTTAACAAATTACTTATACCTGCCTTAACAAATAACTTATTTCTGAACGTTTTTGGCCAAATAAATTCCTATAAAGTGTGTGTGATTTCTACAATTTATTTTTTTTGGGAGTGTTTATGGGATTTACTGGCTCAGTCAACTTTGAAGATGTTGATTTTTTATTGTATGATTGTATCCTACCCCTTATTTTATTTTTTGGCTCAAACTTTAGTTTAACAAATTGTGCACTATACACACATCAAAAGAGAACTGGAGGAACCTAATAAGATTTGATTAAATTTTAGACCAAGTGTTGGCTTGTAAAAGGACAGGAGGTTGTTGCAGTAAGTTGGATGTTCACAATGCAACATCCATGGTAAGATATTATATTCACTTGCTTTATGTATACCCAAGGGACTAACTTTTTCTGAATCTCTTGTTCAGGTGGTGCAGTTGTTGTATCAGTGCTTTTTACCCTAGCTTTCTTTTTCCCCATTGAATATGTGATGATTCAGTTTCGAAGGATGCAACGTAACACCGAAGGAAATTATCCCTACTCCGGGTATCTGGATTGTGCTCTTAAAACCTTCGAAGAAGGAGGAATATTAAGATTTTATGCCGGATTTGCTAACCACTGTTCCAGAATTGCTCCCCATCTTGTGGTATTTTTATTTTTGCCTTTGTTATGTGTTTCTAAATACCGCTGCATACTGTAATTACTCACTACTATTTTTTCTATTGACTGTTATATATTTTGCTATGACAGATGATATGCATGCTGTTCAACATGGGACGTTGTTATAGGTTATAAGACATGCTCCTTCTCTTATATTGATTATTATATCCCCCCCTCTCCCCAATGGTTATCTAAGTTGATTTTTCTCACATTTGCTATTTGTGTTTCTTTTTTGTTTAGGTCGCCAATCACTTGGCTTAAGAGTCTAGTGCAATCCATCATCACCATGCTGCAGAATTTTCTTTTGACATTATTTTATGTGGTATTGTTTCTTCTGTTGTTTATCTTTTTGTAAAAAGTATAATTTTAAATAGATGGATTGGATGGATATGCATCCATTGAGAAAAATGATAATTGATGATTGGATAATTTTTATGTTTATTACATGAAGTCATTTTTTATTTTTTTAAAGAACTTTTGACGTTTTGATGGATTAATTTAATCCATCTAGTATATCCAATCCAATTCAAATACATCCCATCCATGAATTTTGCTGCACCTAAATTGGTATGAATAAATGCTTCGACATTGTTGGTTGTGGTTGAATCTATCGATGTTTAATCTGAATCATTTCTTGCAGATTCTAGGAATCTCTGCAGCACTTGCTGTGCTGGTGTGGGGTGAATCTATCTCTGCCACAATTAGACCATACTTGTGAGTTGTTATGATCTCATTATTCATCACAATTATATGTCAATTCTTTTTGTAAACAATGACTTTACGATGCACTTTCTTTTAGAGCTTTGTTCAGACATTGATGTTTTGGCTTTTGAGTAGGGGCTTTAGAGTTTCCCTTTTTCTTCAAATAAACACACACATAAGTGGGACCTTAATCCATTAAAAACAATATGTTTTATTGATTTTAACTTAATTTTTTTGTTGTTTCAGTTTATGGGCTGATCTCCTATTTTTGGAACAAGCTGCTCTTGGTTTATTAAGAGTTGAAGTCCATGTTTTATCTTATTGTGGAATCCTTCATTTCTTGAAGGGAACTATTGGTCAAGAAGAAATGGATATTGTTGGTAAAGTGATCTTCCTAAACTATTAATAACTGTTTTTGGTCATGCAAATTCCTACATCGTTTGTGATCGCTACAAATTTTTTAACAATCAGCTTGCTTGGTAGAATGAATTTAACAAATTACTTATAGCTAGTCTTAACAAATGACTTATGTAAATTCCAATAAAGTGTATGATTGCTACAATTTAATTTTTTTGGGAGTGTCTTTGTGATTTACTGGCTCAGTGAACTTGAAGAGGTTGCTTTTTTATTGTATGTATCCTACCTTATTTTCTTTGCTCAAACTTTTTAATCATATTGTGCACCGTGCATACATCAAAATTAAACAACCTGATAAGATTTGATGGCCCTGGCTGATTAAATTTTAGACCAAGTGTTGGCTTGTTACAGGACAGGAGGAATAGTTTAACCTTATTTTGTTGGAGTAAGTTGGATATTGACAATGTAATTGGGTAAAACTAACTCTTTAATCCAACTATCAATTTCTTGTTGTTTAAAACATTCAATCCGGTTCTTTATCTTCACAATATCCATGGTATGATGCTATATTCATAAACTCTTGATGTATACCCAAGAGACTGCATATTTAGTAATTCAACTTTTTCTGAATCTTGTTCAGGTGCAATTGCAGTTGTTGTATCTGTGGTTTTTGCTCCAACTTTAATTTTTCCCATAGAATATGTGAGGATTCAGATTCGGTGGATGCAACCAAATGCCTACATTGGTTTTTTTCATTGTATTGCTCAAACGTTCCTAGAAGGAGGAATATTGAGATTTTACACTGGATTTGCGGACCATTACTCTAGGATTGCTCCTTATTTTGTGGTACTGCTACCACTGTTTCTACTTATTAATTTTCTTTGTGTGAATATATATATGTATTAAATTTTAAGAGTATTCTATGTTTATTAACGATTGCTTATCATATGGCAGATGGTTGCTATCTTGATATTCTTTCTCGAGGATGATTGTTGTTCATGGTATATAATCCTTCCCTTATTTTATATTTTATAATAATATATTGATTTTACTCTTCAAGGCTCTGTTTGGATTGATGGAAGATAACGGAGCGGAGTGGAATGGAACGAGATGGAATAGAGCGGAACGGAATGGAATGGAATAGAGAGTCTATTCCATTGTTTGGGTATTCTATGATGAAACAGAATAAATTTACGTTTCCATTGTTTGGAAAATTAACGGAATGGAATGAGTTATAACTTTTTCTTTCAATTTTACCCTTATATCAAAATGATTACAAAATATATAATTATAATAAAAAAAGTTGAAATCTTACATTTTCTAAACTGTATTGGAGTATAATAGGATGAAATGAAAAAAGCTTACTAATTATTGATAGTGTGAGATATTGGAACGAACTCTAGGGTAGTGCGTGTTGTAGTCGAAGTTGTTCTAACATGCATTAGTCGATAATGCTAGGTTTGTTAGCATATCGAATTGGGCCTGTTTGTTATGTCCAATTGTTTAAGTTAGCTTGTACCCTAAGTTAGCTTGTAATGGGTAATTGTGAAAAAGCCCATTAGTTAGTATGTTAGGTTTATTATAAATAGCATACTAGTCTCTCATCTCATATACGGCAAATCCTAATTTAGGGTGAGAGGGTTATTTGTTATTCTTGTAACGCTTGTAATCTTGTTTTCAATGAGAAAGTAAAGAATAGCAGTTATAACCAATCCTTGTTGTTCTTCTTGTTTTTCATTCTTTTCTCTTACCCTTGTGTTTCTGAATCACCGGAGAAACAGTTTATACTTTGTTCTTGACATCGTTTTTCACAACAAATTGGTGCGGTGAGCGTGGAGAAGATGCCTTCAACAAAGTATGAGATTGAAAAGTTCACCGGAGTGAACGATTTTGGTCTGTGGCGCTTGAAGATGAAAGCCCTACTGGTTCAGCAGGGTTGTTTAGAAGCTTTGAAGGGAATCGCAGTCATGGATGCTGCGTTAACGGAGAAGGAGAAGACGGCCATGATAGAGAAAGCCCACAGCGCAATCTTGCTGAGCCTTGGTGATAAGGTTCTACGACAGGTATCAAAGGAGACGACGGCAGCAGGGTTATGGGTGAAACTTGAAAGTTTGTACATGACCAAATCGCTGGTAAATCGACTCTACCTGAAGCAGACTTTGTATTCATTCAAGATGAGTGAAGACAAAGTGTTGGCTGAGCAATTGGATATGTTCAACAAGCTGATTCTTGATCTTGAAAATATTGATGTGAAGATTGATGATGAAGATCAAGCGCTGTTGCTGTTGTGCGCTTTGCCCAGAACACATGCTCACTTCAAAGAAACTCTCTTGTATGGAAGGGAGTCCCTGACCTTTGAAGAAGTTCAATCAGCCTTGTATTCGAAGGACTTGAACGAACGAAAGGAGCATAAACCTTCGACTGTTGGTGAAGGTTTGGCCGTCAAGGGAAAATTCTTGCGAAAGGATGGTAAGTTCGACAAGAAGAAAGGTAAAAGTCAGCAGAAGTCTTACAGTGGCGAGGCATCTGGTATTCGATGCTATCATTGTAAGAAGGAGGGTCACACAAGAAAGGTGTGCCCTGAACGCCTGAAGGATCATGGAGGTAAGGATAATGGCAACGTAGCCATTGCACAAGATGATTTCGAGTCATCTGATGTTCTTGTGGTTTCAAGCAGCGACTCAACGAAGGAGTGGATTATGGATTCAGGTTGCACTTTGCACATGACTCCAAACAAAGACGTGTTTGAGGAACTATGTGAGCAAGATGGTGGATCTGTATTGCTGGGAAACAACAAAGCTTGCAAGATTGCTGGTGTTGGATCTGTGAGATTCAAGCTCCATGATGAGTCAATAAGGTTATTGACTGAAGTTAGGTATGTACCTGATTTGAAGAGGAATTTGATTTCTCTTGGTGAATTCGACAAGAAAGGATATGTTTTCCAAGGAGAGAAAAGTATCCTTAGAGTCATGAAGGGGTCGAAGGAAGTCTTGAGAGGCGTGAAGAAACAAGGCTTGTATGCCCTTGAGGCTGAAGTTGTAAGTGGTTCGACAAATGTTGCATCCACGAAACCTTTGTCGAAGACAGAAATTTGGCACATGAGATTGGGCCATGTCAGTGAAAGGGGTCTGGTCGAACTAGGGAAACAAAATCTGCTTGGTGGAGACAAAGTCGAAAAGCTGAAGTTTTGTGAACCCTGTGTACTTGGAAAATCTTGTAGAGTGAAGTTCAACAAAGGTAAACAAAGAACACATGGATCCCTTGATTACATCCATGCTGATCTTTGGGGGCCTGCAAGGTGTCCATCACATTCAGGAGCGAGGTACTTTCTATCCATTGTTGATGATTATTCCAGAAAGTTATGGGTATTCATCCAGAAGACTAAGGATGAAACTTTTGAGAATTTCAAAAGTTGGAAGACTCTGGTCGAAAATCAAACTGGCAGGAAGGTTAAGAGGTTGAGAACCGATAATGGCCTTGAATTTTGCAATGAGGCGTTCGACAGCTTTTGTGCTGCCTCTGGTATTGCAAGGCACAGAACTACTGCAGGTACTCCACAACAAAACGGTTTGGCTGAAAGGTTTAATCGAACTATTTTGGAAAGAGTTAGATGCATGTTAACTAGTGCTGGGTTAAAGAAGGTGTTTTGGGCTGAGGCTGTTTCGACAGCGGCATATCTGATAAATAGATGTCCTTCGACTGCGTTAGATATGAAGACACCTGAAGAA
The DNA here is from genome assembly GCA_018208015.1 of Medicago ruthenica. NCBI lineage: Eukaryota > Viridiplantae > Streptophyta > Magnoliopsida > Fabales > Fabaceae > Medicago > Medicago ruthenica. Next base: position 84,101,063 of record CM031374.1, on the reverse strand, counting down.
GTTTGGTCGGGACATCCACCAGATCTCGACAAACTGAGAGTATTTGGCTGCGTAGCCTATGCTCACATTAGGCAAGACAAGGTCGAACCTAGAGCTCTAAAATGCATGTTCATGGGATACCCTGAAGGAGTCAAAGCTTATAGGCTATGGTGCCTAGAGCCAGGTCACAGGAGGAGTATCACCAGTCGAGATGTAGTTTTCAATGAAGCTGAAATGGCTTTCAAGAAAACTGATGATGTTGATCGAAGTGCAGAAATTTCTGACGAAGAGCTGGAACAGGGAGAGATTCCTGTTGAGGTGGAGCATGTTGATGCTGAATTGCGTATCCCAGATGAAGTCGAAGAAGAAGCAGATACTGAGGAAGTTGAGGAAACTGTTGATGACTACTTGTTGGCAAGAGATAGGCAGAGAAGAGTCATCAAGCCACCTCAGAGACTTGGATATGCAGATCTTATAGCTTATGCCTTAATCTCTGCAAGTGAGGTCCTAGATGAAGAACCTAGAGACTATAAGGAAGTTCTGAGGAGTCGAAATAAGACTGAATGGCTGAAGGCCATGGATGATGAGATGAAATCTCTTCATGATAATAACACTTGGGAACTGATCGAGAAACCTGTTGGAGCAAGGTTAGTCAGTTGTAAATGGATTTTCAAAGTTAAGGAAGGAATCGAAGGAGTGGCGTCGAAAAGATACAAGGCAAGGTTGGTCGCTAGGGGTTTCACTCAGAAAGAAGGTGTCGATTTCAATGATGTGTTTTCTCCTGTTGTGAAGCACAGATCCATTCGAATGTTGCTTGCCATGGTGGCACAGTTCGACCTTGAACTGGAACAAATGGATGTAAAGACTGCGTTCTTGTATGGTGATCTAGATGAAACAATCCTGATGAGGCAACCTGAAGGGTATGTCGAAAAGGGGAAGGAAGATTATGTGTGCAAACTGCAGAGATCTTTATATGGACTGAAACAATCTCCTCGACAGTGGAATAGGAGGTTCGACAAGTTCATGGCACGGATAAGTTTCATTAGAAGTCAGTTCGACCACTGTGTTTACTTCAGATTTCGACCTGGTAATTCATTTGTTATTTTGTTGCTTTATGTGGATGATATTCTCATAGCAAGCAGCAATGTCGAAGATATAATGAGGGTGAAGGCTGAACTCAATAAGGAATTCGACATGAAGGATCTGGGAGCTGCATCCAGGATTCTTGGGATTGACATTCGAAGAGATAGAAAGCAGTCGAAATTATGCTTATCTCAAGAGGCATACCTACGGAAGATTCTCTACAAGTTTGGTATGTCGAATTCAAAGCCTGTTGTGACTCCGACAAACCCTCAATTCAAGCTGAGTATAGATCAGTGTCCCAGTACTGATGACGAAAGAGCTTATATGAATAGCATTCCATATTCTAATATAGTAGGTTCTTTGATGTATGCTATGGTTTGTACTAGACCTGACATAGCATATGCAGTAAGTCTTGTAAGCAGGTACATGTCGAATCCTGGAAAGGCTCACTGGCAAGCATTGAAGTGGATTCTAAGGTACATAAATGGGTCTCTGAACAGAGTCCTGATTTATGGTGGAGCCTTGGGTGAAGATAGTAAAGCAGTAATCGAAGGATATGTCGACTCTGATTATGCAGGTTGTATGGATTCCAGAAAATCTATTTCTGGATATGTTTTCACTATGTTTGGCACGGCAATTAGTTGGAAAGCAACACTTCAGAAGGTTGTAGCATTGTCAACTACTGAAGCAGAGTATATTGCCCTCACTGAAGCTGTGAAAGAAGCATTGTGGCTTGAAGGTTTTGCTAAGGAGCTGAAACTTCAAGGTCGAATTATCACTGTTAAATGTGATAGTCAAAGTGCAATACATCTGTCGAAGAATTCAGCCTATCATGAGCGAACGAAGCACATTGATGTGAGGCTGCATTTCGTCAGAGGAGTAATCGAGCGTGGTGAAGTCCAAGTGCTGAAGGTTTCGACAGATCACAATGCTGCTGATATGATCACCAAGACATTGCCAAGTTGCAAGTTTTTCCACTGTATGCAGTTGATAAAGCTGCATGAAGAAAGCTAGCTGGTTCATTAATATTAGAGTTTGTTCCAAGGTGGAGATTTGTGAGATATTGGAACGAACTCTAGGGTAGTGCGTGTTGTAGTCGAAGTTGTTCTAACATGCATTAGTCGATAATGCTAGGTTTGTTAGCATATCGAATTGGGCCTATTTGTTATGTCCAATTGTTTAAGTTAGCTTGTACCCTAAGTTAGCTTGTAATGGGTAATTGTGAAAAAGCCCATTAGTTAGTATGTTAGGTTTATTATAAATAGCATACTAGTCTCTCATCTCATATACGGCAAATCCTAATTTAGGGTGAGAGGGTTATTTGTTATTCTTGTAACGCTTGTAATCTTGTTTTCAATGAGAAAGTAAAGAATAGCAGTTATAACCAATCCTTGTTGTTCTTCTTGTTTTTCATTCTTTTCCCTTACCCTTGTGTTTCTGAATCACCGGAGAAACAGTTTATACTTTGTTCTTGACATCGTTTTTCACAACAGATAGTATATTAAAAAGTGTAGCAAGCTTTTTTTTTTCTATAAAACAAAAATGATGCAGGTTAGTGAAATGTGACACTTACGATGATAATTTTTTTTGGAAGAATAGGACACGAAGATAATTTTTTTAATTATGAACAAACATACTATATATATCGAAGAAATAAATAGAAATGATGTCGAACGTATAGAATTAATAAGATATATGTATAATTGATGTAGAGAAGGTAGGGATATATTTGTAATTTAGTAATTTGGAAAATAAATTATGTGAAGATTCCATCCCATTCCATCCAAATTGGAGGGTAAGCAAAATGAGAGTAAGTGATGGAATGTGATGGAATACATGCCATTGAGTTCCATTCCATCCCATCCTTTTAATGACTATCCAAACAATGGAATCTTAATTTATTCCATTCCATCCCACTCCTTTCCATTACCTTCCATCAATCCAAACATAGCCCAAAATATAATATATTGATTTTATACCAGCCAATGGTTATACGGGTCTCTATTTCTCAGTTCTCACCATGTTTCTTTTGTGTGCAGGTCTCCAAGCAAAGTAATCAAGAGTATTGTGAAATACACATTGCTACACTTTGCTTCACTTTTTGTTTAGAAATTTGTGTTTGTGGTTGGAACTTGTAAATATCTAATCTGTATAGAATTTTGTGGTTGTGGTTAGAAACATGTAAATGTTTAATCTGTTCAGAATATTCTGAATTTCCAGCTCAACTTCACTACTGGTTTGTCTAATTTGCAGATGCTGGTCCGAAGAGTTATTTTTTTTTAGAGAAATGTTAAGCGCACTCTTTAAGACTTTAGATAGTAAGTTTTTAATTTTTATGGAAATTTGTATTTAATGTATCGAAAATTGAAATATTAAGTTTTTCCAACGAATATTCCATCCGTCTCAAAATAATAGTCGATTAAGGTTTGTGCACGATTTTTAAAGAAATGATTAATTGTGTTAATTTTAATGATAAAATTAGTATCATTTACTAAAATAAACTTATTAATTGTAGTTAGTGGAGTAGTTAAGTTATATGAAATTCAATAAATAAGGGTATAATAGTGGAAAATAATAATAAACGCTGCATTGATATTCTAAAATGACAATTTTTTGAGACAGAGAAGAAATCCTAGAGAGACTTATTTTGAGACGGAGGGAGTAGTTTCTTAATTGAGTATCCTTAAAGGATGCCCTTAAGACACTTGTTAACAAGACCCTTATTTTTATCACAACAATAGACAAACATAAAAGTTTTTGATTAATTATATCTCAACAATCAAAAGTTGACCGTTTTTAGAGTGCGAGAAGGAGAGAGTTGTCGGATCTAAACTTATTTACATAATTAGTTTTAAAATATTATTAATTTTTTTGTTTTATTAAACTCAATATTACGTAGTTGAAGGGACTAACTTATTCAACTGTGAGTAACGTTTTGGACCAAATTGAAACTTTTAAAACATAAAAGTGCAGCTTAAAACTTTTAAAACATAAGGGATCAACTTAAAATCTAAAATAAAAATAAGGGACCAAACATAGAATTAAGTATTAATTTTATTTTTCTAAAAAACTGACAAATTGTCACTTCATTATTTTAAGTAATTTTCCTCAATTGATCAATATAGTGGTCAAACCTCTCTCACACGTGAGGCAGAGCATAGCGAGAAGATGTGTTAAATGAGTTAAGATCCTCTCCATTTGTTAAAAATAAATTGATAATGTCATTTGGTAAGAGATAGATACAAAAAAGTATTTAATAGGTCTTACCACTAAGTGTGTCCCACTACTATTAATTATTTTCAAACTTCTTTGTATCTCTATCTCTTCAAATGGAAGAAATGGAGAGACTAATAAATGAAGATGATTTTAATTCGTGTTAAATCAACTTCAACACATAGCCTTGCAATCTTGCCTCCTCTTTATTAGACAAAATGAATGATGGGCAATCATACAAACTAAACTTCTCTTCTTCTATCTTCAGTCCTTGAAACACATGTCTATCATCTTTCTCTTCCTTCAAGATTTCTAGCATATCCTCTTTCTCTTATTTCAAGATTTATACAACTACTAATGTACACAATTCACATGGAATATCACATTTCCCGTCTAAAGAAAATTAGTGTTCAATAAAGGAGAAATCACACATATAATTCACCGACACACTCCGTAAAACTAAATTGTAGCAATCACACATACGAACTTTCAAAAATAAGTATAGTGTTAAGTGTATCATATCCGACTAAAAGGAAATGTATAGTTAGAAAAAATATGAATTTATAATCTACAAATATTTTGTGCACCGTTGATTGTTCATAAACTTGTAAAATTGTTCTGTAATAAAATTATTCAAATTGAATAACCAGATATAACCTTCATCTTCATTTATCACTTAAATGACACTATTTGTATTGTCAAATCAAACCCCCATAATTAGTACACTACATGAATGCAAAATTTAGCAATGCAAACTTGTAGTTACTCGCGAAGTTCAATACTTACACCAAGGTTGTGATATTAAAATCATACATTTTGATATAACACACATCATAACATTCTTCTTGATGAGAATTTCAACCCTAAGATATCTGACTTTGGTTTGGCGAAGTTGTACCGAATAGATCAAAGCATTTTAACTTTAACAGCAGCAAGAGGAACAATGGGGTACATGACTCCGGAGTTGTTGTACAAGAACATTGGAAGCATATCTCACAAAGCTAATGTTTATAGTTTTTGAATGATGTTGATGGAAATGGCAGGTAGAAAAAGACAAAGATTATAAAGAGAATTATTGGCAAGATTACTTTGCTAGATTGATTTATGATCAATTTGAGGAAACAATAGATACAAACAATGGAACACAGGAGGAAAAGAATATTGCAATGAAGATAATTGTGATTGCCTTGAAATGCATACTAATGAAATCAGATGATCGCCCCTAAATGAATGAAGTGATAGATATGCTTGAAGGAAATAAAGTTCCAGAACACCTTCCATCTGATCCTGAATCTCTCTTAACCTGGCAAAGGACGTCAGCAGATGCAAATGAATTCGATGAGAATGAATGAAATTGATACTATTGGTTCCAATTATCATGCAAACATTATAGATAAGTACTAGTTTTTTTTCCATGTATTTTGGTTTCTTTACTTTTATTAGCATATGTTAATTTAAAAACTATCACATTTACATACTCACTCATCAAACATGCATGTAAAATGTAATCTATTATAATTATAATTTGCATCATGAACAATCCTTAGACTTTCATCATGCAATTGAAGCAAGATCTACATCTTTACAACGTTCGCTCATATCAAGGCGCTAAGGCTTCTAAGCCTTTAGCTAAATGCTCTGCTTTGATCCTCTGGCTATGCTCCTAATATTGCATGTTCCATATGTTTCGTAATTTCTGAGTTATGAGAGAACTAAATGTGGCATGTGACCCCTAACAGAAGATATCAAATGAACGCTATATATTTCCAAGAGAGGGGTCACATGTTGTACATGTGTTTTAACTTTGTTTGATTTGGCCATCTTAGATTTTTCGGTTAAAACCAGTCTGAATTCAGAATGGTTTGAAAAAACAGATTCATGGACACAAGTTTGGACAATTTAATGAAAAAACAAATTCACGTACATAAACTAATCACACAAGTGGATTTCTAACATTAATACTGTAACGTTCTCGAAGGACAAAAAAATGTTTGGACATTTAATTTCATTCACTATCAAAGCTCTTTATCATTGAGTCATTGACAACTTAAGACCAGGGACTGACTGAACATACTTATCATACTCGAATTATATATACATTTTTTAGTATTGTTCACAATCAATTTATTTTGATTTCTACATCATATCATGTCAAAGCATGTTTATAAATAAATTAATCTAACTCACGAGATTTTACTTGTCCTTGTCTCTGGTACATTGATATTGTACATGTTAATCACATCTTTCAGTGAAAATGCAGGGATTATAACAAAACCCAAATCAAAAAATATATAAAAAATACAGCATTCAATAAATAAGATGTACTTGAAAGAAGAAAAAAAATTAAAAAACATGATGTCGAAAAGATGTCTGAGGTAGAGAGTACTTATTATTCTAGTTCAAGATATCTCAACAAATTCTCCATTCAAAAATGGGATTTATACTACTACTATATGCTCCAACGCATCATATCATATTCTATATATTACTGATACAAAGTAATGTAAGTTAAATTCCCCGCTTGAATTGCATGACTAATTAAATCTTTAAAAAAATGATCAGATCCATTGATATCCAATTTCCAAAAAGGGCTACAACACAGCCAACAAATTATTCAATGCTCAAAGCTTGAATTCAACATCAAAATGCTTGACCATCACCTATAACCCATAACTTTTCTCCAATTTCTGGAGTTGGTTGAGGAAAATCCATGTCATCTGCCATAAGCATTATATAAACTTGAGAAAAACACTCAAATATAAATTAATAATAATAGCTAGAAAAAACATACCAAAGGCAAAAAAAAAAAATCAATGTAAAGAGAATAGTACCATGACATGGGGAGCGATCCTGACACAGTAGACAGGGAATCCAGTGTAAAATTTGAAGGGTCCTCCTGCTTTGAAGGTCTTGACAGCACAGTCAAGAGAGCCGGTGTATGGATATTTTCCTTCAGCGTCAGGTTGCATCTTTTGAATTTGAGTCTTCACATAATCAAATGGCAAACTGCAAGCTGCTGCAAAAAATCCAGATACACTACTTGCACCTGAACAAGAGATTCAGTAGCAAATGGTGAGATTAAACTCTTTTTCTGTATAATAAAAAGGGACTCTCACATATGTAGTTTAATTAATGTACACAATCCACATGGAATATCATATTTCCAATTAGAAGAAAATTGGTGATCAATAAAGGAGAATTCCCTTATATAACTTAGAGTTATCTTGATACATACGTGTTATATTCTACAAACTTTTGAAATATTCAATCCACAACCACCAATTGTACCATAGTCACAACTTGGAATGCAAATAATTGAAACAAAAAGCATCAGACAAAGTTCAAGACACAAATTAAAAGAGCACTGATAAAAACAAAAACATGTAGCGAAAGGCGAATAACTAAATATGCCATCTCTTGGGTATGCATAATGAGTTTGTGAACATAGTACCATGGATATTGACCAGATAAAGAACCAGATTCACTATTTCAAAGAACAATGAACTGATAGTTTGATTAAGGATAAGTTTTAATTAGTTGCAACCTGAATACCAACTTACTGCAACAAAACAAGGTTAAACTTTCCTGGTGTCTATTAAAAGGCTGACGCATGGTCTAAAATTAAGTGAGCTAGGGCCATCAAATCTTATTAGGTTGTTCCAGTTCAGTTTTGATGTGTGCAGAATTCTTTAAACGGAAGTTTCGGCAAAAAAATAAGATAGGCAAAAATAAATAAGCAATCTCTTCAAAGTTCACTGAGTTAATAATTCACATAGACACTCCCCGAAACTAAATTGTAGCAATCACACACATAGGAATTTACTTGACCAAAACACTTTCAGACCTAAGTGTAATTAGTTAAGGGTATCCTATCCAACTAGAAAGAAATGCCCAGTTAAAAAAAAATATGAATTTATAATCTACAAGCATTTTGGGCACCGCTGAATCGGATTGTTCACAAATTTGTAAAATTTTCTGTAATAAAATTATTCAAATTGAATAACCAGATATAACCTTCATCTTCATGTGACACTACTTGTATTGTCAAACCAACAAAATGAGAGGAAAGCATTTATTAAATATTACTAAACTACAGGGATAGAAATTTTAGCGATGCAAACTTGAAATTAGGGCAGTAAATAAGCCTAACCAGCTCTCTTGTGCCTACTCAGCTCAATTCAGAAAGAGATGAGAATTTGACTTATTAAATGAACCAAACTTGAGCTTACATACATTTAACTTATTATCTTGAGAACCGCCTCGAATAACAGTGATGCTTCTGAATATATATTAGAATTCAGGTTTACTATTGTTTTGCTAAACTGTTTTTCGAACAAAATATATGTAAAAACAATTTAACCAAGTTACAAAATTGAAATTAACCCTTCTTTCAAACAAAAAAAAAAAATTTGAAATTAACCCACTGAGCATAAAAGACTCAATATATACAAGATTGGCTCATTGAGTTCCAAAAATCAGGGAGCTTAAATTAAGCCAAATTGGACCATGAAATTAAGACTGATTTCTTATCCAGTTAAGCACTTGAGTTTGAATTGAACTAGGCCTGGCTTGGAAAGTTCAACTCATTCCAACCCTACTCAAGATGGTATCTATTTTAACTAGTATATTGTTCTATCAAAAAACTTGTAATCAAAATAAGATTTTGACTTAAAAGCAATTTTCAAAAGTGCAAATAATCACAACCAAACATGAACTAAGATGAAAAATTTCAGTTTATTACTATCAGGACTATATATCTAAGAAAAACAAAATACAATTATAGCACAAGAAAATATTTACTTAATACATATCACAATACCTATGATCTATATGGGTCTAGTTTTCTGACAACACAATAAAGGGGAGGGAATGTTATGTAATCCCATCAATTAGCTAGTAAATACAATAGTTAGCCAGATAGCTAGCTAGAGAGTGAGAGTCCATTCGATATGATGAATAAAGGGGACACTAAGGGATTTTATCTACTGTGGTGTAAAGGAAATAGGGAGGAAGATTAGATGATGGTTTCTGTTATCTATTAAAAAAGGTCAACTATGTTTTTAGTATTTCATTTTAAATTCACTCGTTGAGTAACCCTTATCATCCAATATTAGATTTCAAAACCTTAAGATTCTATATTGCCACTCAATCCCTTTAGCAAAGTAGAGATTAAAAATTAGTCTTCAATTCATCAAATATGTTATGATTCGTATACAAGTGCCGCTATTGACAACCTAGAGTGCATTGGTGAATTAACTTTTCCAATTATATACTGTTGGTAGTTTCAAAAGGATAAACTACATGCTCAAATGATGATAGGATAGGCTAAGAGTAATATCTTTTGTTATTTGCCTACATAACACAAACTCCACAAAAATGAAACGTGGCATTTTATTGTTCTAAACAGAAAAGAAACAGAACAGGCAAAGACTGTATCTTCTAGCAAATTTTGGCAGATAAAGTAATTGTAGATGAAGACGGTGACTCTCCTAATAAAAAAGTTTGACTAATTTATTCTTTTATGAAGGGTTTGTGGAATACTTTTGAAACATCAATGGAATAAAAATGTAATCAACAGTAGTAGCAAAAAGTATTGACACTTGCTAATAGCTTTGGCAATATAAGATTAGTCAACAATATCAAAATGGTTACTTACCAATCACAGTAGTCATTTCACCTAGACCAACGGTATCCTTGAAAAACTCAACACTTTGATCATAAGAAGCAAGCATCCCCATGTTCAATGCCATGGCTCTTACTACAGTAGGCCCAGCACCTTTCCAAAGTGAAAGAATCCCTTCATCTGCACCGATACGGTAAAGTGCCTGGAAGGCGTTTGTGTAGTTTCGGCGCTGAGCAAGAGGTAAAGTTGCATCAGCCTGCATACGAATGAGTGCCAAATCAGCTGGACTACCAACAGTTGCTCCAATTGCACCGGCAGTCAATCCACATAGAGCTTTTTGGTAGAGTGGCAGGGGCTTGCCATCATTAGCCTCAATTGCTTTATTTGTCAAAATTCTAAAAAATCATAAAAACGAAGGAGTAAGACAACCGTTAACACCATAAAAAATGCATTCCAAACAATGCAAAGGACTAACACAAAGGCTCATAAAGAAAATCAATAAAACATATCCTTTTGAATGGATTAAGGGCCGATTTATTGTAAACTTTAAATAAAAACACGATGTAATTGTAGCATGGATGTTTAAAAAATAACAAACATGTAATTTTTGAAGAAAGCTCTAAAAGAAATTACAAAAGGTAATCCAATTCCAGATCCAATTATGACGGATAATGTGATCATAAGTCATAACAACTCACCTAAACGTTCCAAGACGAGCAGTGGTGTAAGTAGCCTGCCTGAGTAACCCAGCTGATAGACCCTGCATGAAGTGACTCAGCTTAGACACCACTAAATCCATACCTCAACAAAGGATGAATGACAAAACCAAAACCAAAGCCTAAAATGTCAATCCAATGACTCGATAAATTCATAAGCCAAAGCAAACAATATAAAAAATCCCCTTCAACTCACAGATCTAAAATCAGGTAAATAAAACAATTAAAATGCATTGTAATCAATATCACAATCATCCCACATTGAAATTATCAACACAAATCTTATCCACTAAGAACAAGCAATCAAAGATCTATTATTGAAGAAAATTGAAACAACATCTGGAAAAAAGAAGGAAAAAAAAAACCTTATAGAAGGCACCAACACCCTCATTCTTAAGCATGGTAGATGTGACACTTGCAGCAGAACCTTGACCCAGTTGAATCCTAACCTGAATTCAAAACAAAAAACACAGATCTGAGTTCAATGAGAAAAATAAAACAGACCCAGATACCAATTCAGCAAAAAATTAAAGAAAAATGAAAACTTTTGAACATACCTTGATCATATCGATAGGTTGAATAACACAGGTAGCGAGCATGCCAGAAGCACCACCATTGACGAAAGGCTTGATTGTTGGCCAGAAACCAGCAGCAACAGGCTTAGGCTTCTTCTCGTCTCCCATTGTTGGTATTAGCGAGGTTGATGAGAGAAATTAAGCGAAGAAAACGAGAGAGAAGAAAGAGTTTATTTGATTTAAGAGAAGTGAAGAACGAATCTAGTGGAAGAGTTTTATAAGCTCTTGTTTATTGTTTGTGGCTTACACACAACACAAAACACACTCTTTTTCTCTCTCTTCCTCCTAGCCCAACAAACAAGGAAAACAATGAAAAAGGAATCGAGTTAATAAATTACTAATGTTGTGTTTTTTATTTTGTTGAATTTATTGACCTTACCTTTTCCATATTTTACGAAAATGGTTTTCAGCCAGTAGACTGGAATATGAATCTCCTTTTCCTTTTAAAAATTAAAAGTGTTTTGGATTGGATTTTACTCATTGTAGATGGTTGAGTTTAATTCATTTTTGGATTGACTTTGCATTTTCAGTAATCCACAGATATTTATGAAAATGTTTTAAAAAAATTAGCATAATAAAATGATATGCTGTGTGATTTGACTGATGTATTTTTCAAAATGTTTCAAAAAAAAAAATTTCTTTTTGAAAGAATGTTTTAAAAATCTATGTATAGCAATTAATCACATACTATTATTTTTGAGTAATTGAGCTTAATTCGTGTCAATATGAGGACATCATTTGCATTTTATAAAATATTTGTAAATTATTATCAAAATAAAATTTTTACAGATATTCAAATATCTACATTTGAATTTAAGTTAAAAGAATTATACTAACAATAAGTTCATGATTTGAAAACTCGTAAAGTGAAATAATTTACACGGTAGTTTTTAATTGAATGCTTCTTCATTATTCTTTGCAACATAAATGCAGTTAACACCTGATATTTTTTAAGTAAATCACAAAGTTTGTCCATGGTTTTGTAGAATGCCCTCAAATAAGACTCTAAGAATATGAATAGTTGAAAAGATACTCTCATTTTAATTGTCTCTTATATTTTACTGTCTCTAAATAATTACTACCTCCGTTCCTTTTTAATTGTCACTTTTTGACATTTTACACAAACCAAGACAATTAATAAATGTCACTACTTTTGATACAATAATTTATACTTTTACTATTATAACCTTATTCATTTAATATATCATCTCATATATCATCTCATTTTAGAATACTTGCAATATTTAATAAGAGTGTTTCACAGCGAAAAAACAATTATTATTTTTTGTTAAACTTTACTTACATATCTATTGAACTTTAGATTACTACGACACTTTTCCTACCAGAAGTGAACACAAAATAAAAAATAACCTTGAAGATTTGCATATATGGAAGCGTTTTACGAACACTAACAAAATCAGCTGGAAAGCACCTCACGCATGATTGGGTTAAAAGGAGCATTGATGGCTTGGTTTCTACGGCTAGAGGCAACGAAGCAAGTTGTGGTGGTGTGATGCGTGATGAACCTTACAACTGGATCAAAGGCTTTATCAAGTGATTCTTATATGATCATAATTACTCCGGTCACTTTTGAAAGTTTAGAGAATAAAAAAAAACGACTCTAATTTACTACTACATATGGTAAATATATTTATTGTTATACCCAAAAAACATATTATCATTTTTCTGGAAAAGAGTAAAAACAATATATTTAATCTGAAAGAAAAAGAAAGAAGGCTGGCCTTAGGTAAGTGTCCCTTAGAGTTGGGTTGCTTTCATATATTGGAAGGAATGAGCTTTAGCTAAATTAAATAATTAAAGGGTGTGAGTAACAAGAGTATAAAGCAAGCAATATCCATCCTGATGATAGTGGAGTATGGTCCACTCCCCATACAACGTCGAGGCTCTGTCTACGGTGAGAGAGACCTTCATAGGTCTCCTACGGTGCATGATCTTTCAGAACCATTAGATTGATTAAGCTCACTAAATTATACTCCTTTCGTTCCTTTTTAATTGTCACTTTTAAAAAATGTTCCTTTTTAACTGTCACTTTCAAAGTTCAACGTAACTTTAAATAATGTTTTACCAATATTATCTTTAGTTATTTATTATGGAGAGAGAAATATATGAGATGATATATTAAATGAATAAGGCTATTATAGTAAAAGTATAAATTATTGTATCAAAAGTAGTGACATTTATTAATTGTCTTAGTTTGTGTAAAATATTAAAAAATGACAATTAAAAAGGATCGGAGACAATATTATAAACCAAAGACACTTTGATTATTTTTCATTTATCTACCCACTCATTATATCAGTCACCACACCACATCGGAGCTTCCAATCCCTTCCCTTTTCAACCTCATTCTCCTACACTTACTTTTCTCCACAATATCTTTCTCCACAATATCAAGCTATCACTATTATGTGATATATTTATTTTCATCGCTTTGTGTACTTATATTCAACTAATTGTCCACATATCTCTTAAAAAATTAATGTTTAGATTTGGCATGAACTTAAAAGTGATATTCTTGCTCAAAAAAAAGAGTGATATTCAAATTTTCATATCTATTTATTATAAGAAAAGATTTCAGACAAACCCATTGAATAATAACATGGGTTAAATAAGTAAATGGTCCTCCTAAATATATCAAAATTTGATTTTAGTCCCCCTAAAATATTTCTTAGGCTTTTGGTCCCTTCAAAATTTTTCATCAATGAAATTAGTCCCTACTTTTTAGTCAACTCATGTCTAACCTTCATATTTTTTAATGAAATTTTTCATATATGGGTAGAAAATTATGACAATATTTTCCAAAAAAAATTAGAATTTTTTAACAAAATATGAATTTAATATGAATTTTTTAGCACCAAAAACATAAAAATTCATATTTAATTCATGTTTTGTTAAAAAATTCCAATTTTTTTGGGGATAGATTATCATAATATATTATCCATTTTTGGAAAACTTCATTAAAAAATATGAAGGTTAGGCATGTGTTGACCAACAAGTAGGGACTAATTTCATGGATAGAAAATTTTGGAGGGACCAAAAGCCTAAAGAATATTTTTATGGGGACTAAAATCAAATGTTGGTATATTTAGAGGAACCATTTACTTGTTTAACCCTAATAACATTCATACTTTTATAAAAACAAGTAACAAATCAACAAGAGGATTCACAATTAAAGAGTTCATTTTACTTCTTTCCACACTTTTTGATGTGGACTTTCGCTGCTAGAAGAGGCTCTCTCGACCTCGTCCTCTATTCAATTGAGGTCCTTGTCACTGCACATCAATAATGCAAGCTCCTTCGTTGGTGGTTTTTGCAGATCTGAATTGTTTGAGAGAAAAAGAAAGAACCAGAAAGAGTGGATAGTAGAGAGAAAATAATAATGAAATAAAAAGAAAATATTGGGTGTTGACAACATATTATAAGATCCATAAAGTTTTATAATCCAACGGTTAAGAAATTTTTCCCTAAGTTGCTTACGGTAGGAGACCTATCGATGCGCTAATTTCTCATACTTTGCTTGACAATGTTAAGCAGTACCATTCTTGATATCTTTTTGATAATGAACTAATGAAGCAATACAATTTTAATACTTTTAACATTTTTTTTTATTTAAATAAGTTACATTACTCTTGCTAAATAAGGAATAAATAAGTCTCATTAGAAAAGAAGTGTGGTCAACAACATACCCTATTTTCCTAAAAAAGAAATACCATATTAATATTTAATAAGAAAGGCACCAAACAAAATATGTCAACCTCTATAAATTTATTTTGCTCCAATTGCTTTCTTCCATTTACGAAGAAAATAGATACATGAAATAGATTAGGAGTTTAGTGGATTCCACCGGTAGATCCCAATACACTATATCTCTTTTATAACTAAAGCAAAGCAAATGAAACAAAGTTGACCTCTTTATTTTTTACCATGAATTGCGATGAAACTAGAGACATAGAGAGCTAGTCATAAAAAGCTATCAAAATTGATTGTGATGGTCGAATTAGTTAATCAACCTATTTTTTTTTTTTTAAAGAAGTTAATCAACCTATTGAAATTAGCGATTGCCTATTACATATTGATAAGTGTGGAAACAATGTGTATGTCATTCAAATATGCACCGGCTCTACTTAATTTTTGTATATATAATGATCAATTGTAAATTAAACTAGATGTATCTATCA
Organism: Medicago ruthenica; assembly: GCA_018208015.1. Taxonomy (NCBI): domain Eukaryota; kingdom Viridiplantae; phylum Streptophyta; class Magnoliopsida; order Fabales; family Fabaceae; genus Medicago; species Medicago ruthenica. The sequence goes on along the minus strand of CM031374.1, from coordinate 84,085,675 downwards.
CACATGGACATCAAGAGTAAAATAAGCAAGATACGAAGGGCATTTTAGAGCATTGACAAATAAGGTTTGGCATGTTCAATGTTGGTGTTCCACACGAAGATGTGTGATTCCATGTGTGCCAACTTGTAGAAAGTGGTTGGTTTTGGCAGAGGATATAAATCTTGTGGAAGCTTAGCACTGCCCCACTATCTTAATTCTCAAAGTACGAATCTCTCCCTTTGGATTCGCCAACGAATGGCGATTATTACATTAAACTTGTGTGTTATTCAATAAATTTTGCATTTGTTTGTATCTGAATTATTTTGATTTTTTTAGCTAGGACAAAAACAAAATGATTTTAAAAAGGTTATGATGGTTTAAGATAATGGAAGCTGTATTATTTTACAGCCAGACAAATCTCAAGGAAAACATTTAATATTCGATTTTCCTACCACATGCATTTTCAAATTTTGACAGGCATGGCAACAAATCACTACCATACTCATTTTAGATGATCAATTGAGAAGGGAGGCTGGTCAACAAGATTATTTTTAGGTTGGAATAGTTTTATATATTTAATTTCATATATTTCATCATTATTGTAATATAGAATTGCTGTGCCACAATGGCCATGTGAGACATTGAAAAAACAATTAATAACGTAAATACAAGGCCTCATCATCAATCCATGCAGGCTTCTTTGCATTGTAATAGAAAAATGCAATCATCTGAACCAGCTCATCCGCAGTTCTGAGTTCTGTAAAGACATAAGCAACAGTGCATCATTATGAGGATAGAACATAGACAAGAAGAGAGTGCATGCCTTGATGCCAAAACAAACAAAAACTATGCTTCTTGTACACACATTGAAGGTGAAGAGAATGAACAACAATCTCACCTTTCTCCCTATACACCATCTTATTCCCTCGTAGAAACAAAATTTGAGGACATTCTCGAACTTTCAGGGCATAAGCCAAGTCTTTCTCGATGTTAATGTCAATCTTAATCGCCTACAATAGGAAATTTAAAGTAATACGTGATTATGAAAAACATAATAGACTCCAGGTGTTAAATGGTGAGGTTACCGCTTGTAACACTTGTGTACTGATAAATAACAGAAAAGATAAATCTAACTAGCGACTAGTGAGTGATCATGAAGTAAGGTTTATAGTGATGAAAAACAGACATCATTTTTTTTTCATTTCAGGTAATGTAATAGATGAAAAATGCAGTTTTAGTACACTGAAAAGAAATTGACCATACCCTGGGAGGTAACCGATCTTTAGCACTCCAGTACACCTTTATTGCTTTCTCCAGCTCTTTCAAATTTTTCCAGTTATCATTTGCCCTGTGGAATAACAAAATCAAACACCAAAGGCTGGATTTAGCTATAAGTTGTTGAGGAGTCTAGAAGCATCAGGAGCAACAGCGAGCAGACTAGAACATGACATATTCACTTAAAAAGCATTGAGTATACAAAGTCACCTTTTTATATATCATTTATTTAGTCCAATCCTAACTAATGTGAGACTAATCATTCACATTTTAATTCCAACATCGGTAACTAGGAATTATTTAAATCTATCAACATCTCATTATAATAATGTGAGCATTTACATACACTCAAATTTTAAAATAAAAAATGCATATAACTAACACAATTGATACATAAATTCATTTCTAATAAACTTTTTTATTTATTTCTACCTTCAACCTATTGGTTTTTTGCCTTATAAATTACAGTACCTACGAATAAATTACAATCATCTTTTGGGAACAACCGACATCTTAAAAGCAAAAAGTAAGTAAATCACCGTCAACACAAAATATTTTGAAAATTTGGATTTTTTATACAGAAGAATCAATTTCATGAAAGCACATTAAGACTTAAGACATTATATACCGATTAATCTGAGTCTATAGTTGCACGGAAGCACTTAAGAGTTGTTCACATGACTTCAAGCATATGTAATCAACAAATGCATGTTTCACATGACTTCAAGCATATATACCCAACAAATGCATGTTTTCTTTGAAAAGTGAGCAGAAAAGTATATATCTTATATATGAAGTATTGCCTGAAATTTTACCATTCTTAACATATAAGAATAGGAATTAGTAGTACCTGTTATAGCGTTCAAAAACAAGTACGATTAAAGGGCTTGGATGGAAAGCAAAACTCTCCCACTCCAAACAATTAATCTCCTGCACCCAATTATCATCAGTCTCCCCTTCCCAGTCAATTTCAACACCATCTTCTCCTACAACATTCTGAATTGGATGCTTCTCAAAATACTCAGAAGCTCTTATTCCCCACCCGACATCTGTATCCAATGGCCAGCTCTCACTTTCTTCCTCAATCACCACCTTCTCGCCACCACCATCTTCCTCTTCTTCTTCCTCCTCATCACTATCATCATTGCTGCATTTAGGTTTTGATTCAGAATCATCACCAACACTGTCCTTCATTATATCTTTATGATTCTCCAAAGCACCCGCATTTTGTTGCCGAATTGCAGCAAACGTGTTTTCCAGTCTGTCACGTACAAAATCTTCAACTTTCATAGCCTCACTTTTACGGCCGCGCCTTGGCTTCCTTGGAATTGTTGTTGGAAATTTATCCTCAGAATTTCGATCATCCTTATTAATGGATACACCATCTCCACGTTGGAAACTTTTCCCTTTATTTTTTGGTCTTTGTTTGGATGTAGGATTAGGTTCCGGTTCGGGTTTTGAACTAGAGTTAGTTGAAACAGAACATGATATTGAAATAAGCTTTACAATGTGATGAGTAGATAAAGTGGAATAAGATAAGAATCTCGAATGAGAAAAAGGTGATAACGTTCGAGGCATAAGAGCTGTTTGGAGAATCACCATTTTGTTCAATAGAAATTGAAAACTATGGTTGGGTAATTTTAACAAACAGTTGGTGCTCAAAACACGCGGGAACACAAATACTCACTAAACTAACTACTTACTATAATTCGGGTTTCAAACAAGTCGTGAAAAGAAGCTTCTGAGAAGAGAAGGAACCAATATATACCTTGTTGTAGCTGTGACTATTTGAACGTTCTACTTTTCTTTTCCCTCTTCCTCCTAGCTCGTTACTTTTTGGTAACCATGCTATGCTATTACTCAGTTTTCTGTATAGCCACGTATGTATAAGATCTTTTAATCCATTTCGGTCGTTACTGCTTGCTAGTTTGAGCCTTGCTGATTTAATGCTACTTACACATCCATAATTAGTAAACACGAATCACTTATAATTTGAATTCTTACATAAATATCCTAAGAAAAAAGAAAATGCATCATGTTTTTTATAATAATTAGTTAATCCCATGATTACAAGTCTTACAATAAAAAAAAAAAAGATAAGAGTCGTCGTTTTATTGTTTATCTCAAAAAGTAAAAAATTTAATCTAAGTTAGAGGTGGCCTTTAGCATGGGAAAGTGAAAGAGTTTCCCAACATAGGAAAGCTAATTTTGACCGTCAGATTAAAGATGATCAGTGATCTTATTATAGTCTGCACACACTATATTTTTCCCCATTTTGTCTTCAACCTCACTATCATCTCTCTCATTTCACCACCACCAAACTCAAGTCAACAACCCACCTCATCAAACAACCCCTTCAACCACACTGATCTTTCCCCATTGGTTTTCAATTTGAATTTTGCAGTTTGACATGAAATTGGTCTCTCAATCCCTTTCTTGTGCATAAAAATCCCTTTCCATTATACGATTGCAATAGGTTCTAAAATGAAAACCAATTTTAAATAATTAGACATGGAAAAAGTAAAATTCACCGTTAATATTGAAAAGCATAGTTATTGTAACAACAACCATGACATTGATTTTCAAAAAATCTTAAATTCATTCTCAAATATAAAAGAAAAACCATCACATTCAACATGAACAATAGAATACAATAAAGACACCTACAGATTTGTGCTTTCAAGAAATTTTAGATCTGAGTTTTTTTTATGTTTTTTTTGGTGTGGTTGAGTTATGGGTTTTTTTTATGTGTTGATTATCCTGTTTCTATGTATTTAGTCTACTTGAATTGAATGGATTTGGACAAACGATTTTGGCGGCTGAAACTCCTAAGAAATGGATACCTATTAGAGTTTTTTTGAAGGTGTGATGAGGTGGGTTGTTGACTTGGGTTTGGTGGTGGTGAAAGGTGGAGATGGTAGTGGTGAGATTGATGACAAAGTGGGGAAAGATATAGTGTGTGTAGACTATAATAAGATCAATGATCCTTTTAAATCTAATGGTAAAAATTTACTTTTCCATGGTAGGAAACTCTTTCCCTTTCCCATGCTAAATGTCACCTAAGTTAGAAGTGTATAAGTTTATAGCCAAGAACAGGCTTAGTTTTTTGGCGTATATTTGAGATATGTCTAATAAGTGTTGGAACATCACCAAGAGATGTTTGACACGTGTGTTTAAGGCATATCCGAGAAGTGTCGGTGTCCAAAACATATATGACATGCTAGCAACTTAGTATGACCATAATAGTTTTGTTAACAACAAATTGTGCTCGGGGTTATTATTGATCAGGTCAAAAAAACTTGAGCTAACTTTTGGGTCACTTTTCTTTTTGATTATCTATATTGTTAACAGAAACTAACTCAAGTTCAAGTTTCTGATAACCATATAGAGAATCAATATAGAGTAAGCTTTTGTTAACAATATAGAGACTCAAAGAGAATAGTGGTCCAAAAGTTAACTCAAGGGTGAGATCCAACCTGTTGGGTTTTTGTAGATTGGCTACATTTTGCAAAAACATCTACTAGCCAGATGCTGGGCCAAATGTTGTAGCATATGGAACAGCTTTATGTGACTTGTGCTTTTCGCGCCAGCTAGCGCTTTATATTTGTGTTCGCAATCTTCCAAAGATTTGCCTGAAGATTTATTTTCCTCTAGCTTGCTGATCAAGGCGCGTGTATCTGATTGAAGATTTGCTTGAAGTTTTATTTGCCTTGCTATATTTTTCCACAAGATATCGTTCTATATTTGGAAGCTTTTTATTATTTCTAGAAGATTGTTTTCAGCTGGACCGGACAATGTTCATGCTCTATTTTGAAGCCCAAACCCATGCTATCTCTGTACTATATATTCGTGAAGGCAAACCCTAGTTGGGTAACTAAAAACCGTGTGTGTTAGCAAAGCGTGTGTTTAAGGTTTTTAGGGTTTATTTTGTTAATTGTAAGCCTTGCTTGTATCTCCCTGATTCAAGCTAAGGACTGAGTTTGTTTGAGTTGTTATTGTAAGCTGCTCCTAAGCTTTTAAGTACGGAGTGAGTATGTGTCATTAGAGTGTGCTTCTCTTGGTGTGTTTTTGCGTGTTTAATTACAATACTGTGTGTGTTGCTGGTAGGAATTGAGACGGGGTCTCATATCTAGGAGTTCCTAGATAGAGTTGCCACTGGTAGGGTCTAGGTGCAAAGTCAAGTAGTGTGTCTGCGTTGGTCTTTTCACTAGAACTATAATAGTGGAATCATTCCTGGATTGGTATCCCCCAGAGTAGGAGAGTTGCTCCGAACTGGGTTAACAAACTCACTGTGTTCTTTTTATTTCCGCTGTGTTCCTTTTAATTTGTGCTTTGCTACGCTGCGTTATTTTAATTGTGGTTCTGAGTAGACAGGTGCTCGGACAGTTGTGCCAACATTGAGCACAGCATCTGTCAGTCAGGTTGCCAGGAATTTCAATTGGCATCAGAGCAGGCACCCTGTTCTGTGTGGGTGAGCTCCAGGGAAAGAATTTTCTGGCTTAATGGATAAAGAAGGAGGACTGGTGAACAGACCACCCTTGTTGGATGGGTCGAACTATGACATTTGGAAATCACGCATGACAGCATTCTTGAAATCTCTAGATAGCAGAGCTTGGAAGGCTGTGATCAAGGCATGGGTCCCTCCTAAAATAAAAGATGCGAATAATGTTGATACTGATGAGTTGAAACCAGAAGAGGAGTGGTCTACAGCAGAAGACACTGCAGCTATTGGAAACTCTAAAGCCCTGAATGCTTTGTTTAATGGTGTAGACAAGAACATGTTCAGGTTGATTAAACAATGTACTATTGCTAAGGAAGCATGGGATATCCTAAGAACAGCTCATGAAGGTACTCAAAAGGTCAAGAAGTCAAGGCTACAACTGCTAACAACACAGTTTGAGAATTTGAGAATGAAGGAAGGAGAAAGTGTTCATGACTTTCACATGAATGTACTAGAATATGCTAACACATTTGAATCCTTGGGGGAAAAGATATCCGATGAAAAACCGGTAAGCAAAATTCTCAGGTCCCTGCCTAAGAAATTTGATATGAAAGTATGTGCTATTGAGGAGGCCCAAGATATTGGAAACATGAAAGTTGATGAGTTGATTGGATCTCTTCAAACTTTTGAATTAAAGGTTAATGAAAGATCTGAAAAGAGAGACAAGAACATTGCTTTCATCTCCAACACTGATGAAGATGATGTGGAGAGTAATTTAGATACTGATGAGAGCATCTCTGAAGATATTGTGTTGTTGGGCAAACAATTTAATAAAGTTGTGAAGAGGATGGACAGACGCCCTCGGACAAATGCTCCGGACAACAGTCGCAGCATCTATAAAAATGTCAACAATCAGAGGAAACCTAGAACTGATGACAAAATCAATCAAAGCAAAGGGGTGCAATGCCATGAATGCGAAGGTTTTGGTCACATCAGAACTGAGTGTGCAACTTATCTGAAGAAACAAAAGAAGGTGATGACTGTGTCTTGGACTGATGAGGATGAATCAGAAGAAGAACCTGAAACTGCAAAACATGTGAATGCCTTGACTGGAGTGTGCACATCTGACAATGAATCTAGTGATGAAGAGGTAACATATGATGAATTGGCTGATTCCTACAAGGAGCTATATCTCAAAAGTGAGGAAGTTTGTAGAACTGTAGAAAAACAAAAGAGGACCATTGCTCTCTTGCAAGCTGAGAAAGACAAACTGCTGAAAATAAACTCAGATCTCAATGATGAGGTTAGCTTACTTTCTTCCAAGATTGACAATATGAACAAGCAACTGCGGATGATGAACAAAGGTACTGATGCTTTAGACGAAATTCTGGAAATAGGACAGAAACCTGGAGATTCTAAAGGAATTGGGTTTGACTACAGATCCGTGCCTCAGCAGGAACAACTACCAGTGAGACAGTTTGTGCCATCTGTTAGTACTTATGATCATATTATGTCAAGACAGATGCCCCAGCATCAGGTGAGACAACAGATACCTGGATATAGGCCCAGATCAAAAGGAAGGAATTATGGTTGGGTATGTCACTACTGTGGAAGAAAAGGTCATATCAGACCTTTCTGTTTCAAATTATATGGTTACCCAGACAGGACCTATTCACCAAAACCTGATCCCACAGTAAAGGTCACCAAGAAGCAGTGGAAGCAAAAAAATGATAATTTCACAAGCAACACTGTGGATCCTAGAAAGATAGAACCAGAAGCTGATGAGATTGCTCAAATTGCTCATACATCTCTGAGAGTGTCATCCAGAAATGACTGGTACTTTGACAGTGGATGTTCCAGACATATGACTGGTGATAAAAATTACTTAACTGGTGTTAAGCCTTATGCTACAAGTTTTGTGACTTTTGGGGATGGAGCCAAAGGAGAAATAAAGGGTGTTGGAAATCTTGTGGAAGAGGGCCTACCCAAACTTGACAAGGTGCTTCTTGTGAAAGGATTAACTGCCAACTTAATTAGTATTAGTCAACTGTGCGATCAAGGAATGAAGGTCAACTTTACAAAGAGTGAATGCTTAGTTGCCAACAGTGAAGGGGACATCCTGATGAAAGGTGTTAGATCAAAGGACAATTGCTACTTGTGGGTCTCCCAAGATAAAGCAAAGTTATCTACTTGTCTAATAACCAAAAAAGATGAAGTTAAGCTATGGCACCAAAAGCTTGGACATCTGAATCTCAGAAGCATGAAGAAAGCTATTGCTGAAGGAGCCATCAGAGGTCTGCCAAAACTCCAAATTCAGGAAGGAAGTATATGTGGAGAATGCCAGATAGGAAAACAGACCAAGATGCCTCACCAGAAGATGCAACATCTGTCCACATCCAGAGTTCTTGAGCTATTACACATGGACTTAATGGGACCTATGCAAGTCGAAAGCTTAGGTGGTAAGAAGTATGCATTTGTTGTTGTTGATGATTTTTCCAGATATACTTGGATAAACTTCATTAAGGAGAAATCAGACACTTTTGAAAAATTCAAGGATCTTTGCTTACAACTTCAGAGAGAAAAGGATTGTGGAATTGTTAGAATCAGAAGTGACCATGGGAAGGAGTTTGAGAATGGTAAGTTCTCTGATTTCTGTATTTCTGAAGGAATATTTCATGAGTTCTCTGCACCCATTACTCCCCAACAAAATGGGATAGTTGAGAGAAAGAACAGGACTTTGCAAGAATCTGCCAGGGTCATGCTACATGCAAAGAAGCTGCCATTTTTCTTTTGGGGTGAAGCCATGAACACAGCCTGCTATATTCATAATAGAGTGACTTTGAGAAAAGGTACATCTACAACCTTGTATGAGCTATGGAAGGACAGGAAGCCAACAGTGAAGCACTTTCATGTGTTTGGTAGTAAGTGCTATATTTTAGCTGACAGGGAACCAAGAAGAAAGATGGATGCTAAAAGTGAAGAGGGAATTTTTCTAGGCTATTCAACAAACAGCAGAGCTTATAGAGTATACAACTCCAGAACCAAGACAGTGATGGAATCTATAAATGTTGTTGTAGATGATGAAGGTAATAATGCTGTGCCAGATGATGCGACGTTTGCCTCAGCATCTGACCTACAAGAAGAAAAGAAAGAAGATGAAGCAAGTAGTAAGGGAGATTCTGAAGTAACTAATCCAGAGAAGACTGCTCCCAACAAAGGACCATCTATCAGAGTTCAGAAAAACCACCCCATAGATCAAGTCATTGGCGATCCTAACCAAGGGATTACAACTAGAAGGAACTATGATGAGGTATCAAATTCTTGCTTTATATCTAAATTTGAACCAAAGAATGTTAAGGAAGCTCTAACTGATGAGTTCTGGATAAATGCTATGCAAGAAGAATTAACTCAGTTCAAGAGAAGTAATGTGTGGGACTTAGTTCCTAGACCAGATAATGTGAATGTCATAGGTACCAAGTGGGTTTATAAAAACAAGTCTGATGAAAATGGTACTATCACTAGAAACAAAGCTAGACTGGTTGCACAAGGATATGCTCAAATTGAAGGTGTAGACTTTGATGAGACTTTTGCTCCTGTAGCTAGGTTGGAATCTATTAGATTGTTACTTGGGATTGCTTGCATACTAAAATTCAAGTTGTATCAGATGGATGTCAAGAGTGCCTTTCTCAATGGGTATTTGAATGAAGAGGTCTATGTAGAACAGCCTAAAGGGTTCATTGATCCAAGTTTTCCAAACCATGTTTACAAATTGAAGAAAGCTCTATATGGCCTAAAGCAAGCCCCTAGAGCTTGGTATGAGAGACTTGCTGAGTTTCTAATCAACCATGGCTATAGGAAGGGAGGAAATGACAAGACCTTGTTTGTGAAAGATGAAAATGGACAGCTGATGATTGCTCAAATATATGTAGATGACATAGTCTTTGGAGGAATGTCTGACCAGATGATAGAGCATTTTGTTCAGCAAATGCAATCTGAATTTGAGATGAGTCTTGTAGGTGAGTTAAAATTCTTTCTTGGTCTTCAAGTGAAACAAATGGAAGATACTATATTTATCTCTCAAAGTAAGTATGCTAAAAATATAGTCAAGAAATTTGGGATGGAAAATGCTGCTCATAAAAGAACTCCTGCTCCCACACATGTAAAATTATCAAAGGATGAGAAAGGTGTGGATGTTGACCAAAGCATGTATAGGAGTATGATAGGAAGTCTTCTATATCTTACAGCAAGTAGGCCAGATATCACATTTGCAGTTGGAGTGTGTGCCAGGTACCAAGCTGAACCAAAAATAAGTCATCTGACTCAGGTAAAGAGAATTCTGAAGTATGTGAATGGTACTAGTGACTATGGTATGTTGTATTCTCATGGGGAAAGCACTGTGTTGTTTGGATATTGTGATGCTGACTGGGCTGGAATTGCAGATGATAGAAAGAGTACCTCTGGTGGATGTTTCTTTCTAGGCAACAACCTTATATCCTGGTTCAGTAAGAAGCAAAATTGCATTTTTGTCTACAGCTGAAGCTGAGTACATAGCAGCTGGTAGTAGTTGTTCTCAATTGTTGTGGATGAGACAGATGCTGAGTGAATACAATGTCAAGACAGATGCTATGACATTATATTGTGACAATCTGAGTGCAATTAATATCTCCAAAAATCCTATACAACATAGCACGACCAAACACATTGACATTAGACATCATTTCATTAGAGATCTTGTTGAAGAAAAAATTGTTACTCTTGAACATGTTCCAACTGAAGAACAATTAGCAGATATTTTTACCAAAGCCCTTGATGCTAATCAATTCGAAAAATTAAGACGGAAGTTAGGGATATGCTTAGTTGAAGAATTGTAGCAATTAATGTGCAAGGGGCGTGCAGCTATTATTTTTTCCCTCCTCAACCGCTTATTGCACATCATTCAAGGAGGTTATTGCCAACTTGCCTTTTTCAAAACTCTCGCACGCCATCATCATTGTCTGTGTCTTAACTTCTCAAAACCTCTCATCTCCTCTCTTACCGCGCACATCATCATTCAAAAATCGCACTCTCTTCATACCTTCAAATTCAAAATCATCACCATGGCTGATTCTACCACTCATCAAACTATGCAAGATCAAGCTCCTGAAGCTGTCATCACCGATGCGCAACCCCTCACTACTATTCTCAGCGCTCCTACAAAGAAGCGACGAACTAGGGCATCTGCATCACGAAGGAAGACTTCTGCCAAATCTAGCAAAGCTACCTCCTCCACTGCTGTGAACACGAGGTCAAAATCGAAAGGTAAAACTCCTACCACTCCCGCTGTTCAACGAGTAGGCCTTAGCATGGATGATTTGTATCTTAAGGACAATCCATTTATATCAACTGTTGTTGAACCACATGCTGAACCTTCTGTCACCGAATCTGAGAATATTGCGGTTGAAAGTACTGTAGCTACGTCTGAAACCCTAGGTCCTGATAATCCTAAGGTAGGTGACAAATTAGTTGGTGATTCTTCGAATTCCCCTATTGAGCAAGATGTTACTACTGGTTCTGGTGATAAGGATGTTGTTGATACGGTCGTTTCTGAGACACCTGCTGATCCCCCTGCCACAACAAAGGATGTTGTGACAGATGCTCAAGCATCTTTGTCACAAGCTCATGAGGAGCCTGATACGGTGATTCCAAACTCCCCTGCCTCTGTGAGTGCTCATGAGGAAGATTCTTCCAAATCTGAAGATGAAGGTACTGAGACCCAGGATGTTGAAGATAATGCTGAAACTGTTATTTTAGACCATGCTGATACAATTGTTGTTGAGGAAGCTGTACCTGAAGAAAGACCTCAGGATAAGGCTGGTGCTATGGGTGTTGCTCGCAGGACTAGGAGCAAATCTGACAAAACTGCTGCTGTTGTTAGTGAAGGACAAAAGGATAGGAAGAAGAAAGCTGTTAATGCTGGGAAGAGGCCTGTGTATGGTCCCCCCAAGGCTGGGAGCAAGAAGGTGGCTCAAAGTGGTCACAAGAAGAAGAGCCTCAAAAGAAAAGACCCTCCCTCTAGTGACTCTGAGTTTGAGGTTGCTGAGCTTGAAGCTGCCACATCTGGTGGGGCTTCCAGGAAAACAATGAAGGGCATGAAGATACCTCTGACTATCCCTCCAGGCCCTCTTGATAATGTTTCTTTTCACTTGGAGAATGGTTCTTCTAGGTGGAAGTTTATATACCACAGAAGACTGGGTCTTGAAAGAAATCTTAAGGAAGATGTTTTCAAGTGTAAAAAGCTGGTTGATGTGTTGGAGTTTGCTGGACTGATGAAGACTGTGAGAAATATGGGTCCATGTTATGATAAGCTGGTCAGGGAGTTTTTGGTGAATGTTTCTGATGAGTGTGATGACACAAGAAACCCTGAGTATAGGAAGGTTTTTGTTCGTGGTAAGTGTGTCAATTTTTCTCCTATGGTGGTCAATGCATACCTTGAGAGGTCTGCTGAGGAGACCCCTGAGCTTGAGGTCACTGAGGACACAATCTGCAAGGCAATCACTGATAACAAGATTAGGCATTGGCCAAAGCATTTGTCTTCTGCTCAACTGTCTCCTATGTATGCTGCTTTGAACAGGATCTGTGCTCAAAATTGGACTCCAACCACTCACTCAAATTCTGTTGCATCTGGGTTGGCCAAGTTCATTTATGCTGTGGGGACCAAGTCACCCTTTGATTATGGAGCCTACATCTATTATCAAGTTTTGGAGCATGCTAAATCTTTTGCTATTAAGTTTCCAATTGCTTTTCCTACCCTCCTGTGTGGAATTATTCTTCAGCAGCACCCTGATATTTTGATCAGTAGTGATGAGCCCTGCAAGAGGCCTGGTCCTATGGCTTTGGATTGCAGTCTGCTGTCTGAGACACATGATGCTGATGTAGCTGGTACTTCTGTCCGGACATCTGGTGTGCTCTCCAGAAAGCAAATGATTGCTGATCTTACTGAGACAAGTGTGGCTCTTGGAGCTAGGAAGGTGAAGATTGACAGGATCATTGCAGCTTTGAAGGCTGAAGCTGATGCTGAGGGTGAGCAGGATGAGGGAGAAGGAGGAAATATGCCTGTTGCTTCTGCTGATGCTACTGAGGATGCCTCTGATGATTCTGAGGATTTCTGATTTTATTGTCTTGTTCTGATCTCTTTTGATGTACTCTTTTACTTTTGTTGGTGACTGGGCTATGCCCTGAATTTCTTATGCACCTTGTGTGCTTCTGGTCTGTAATATGCACTCTTAATATGCACTTTCTATGCACCTTCTCTGAGTATGCACTATCAGTTATTTGTCAGAATTTATGGCTAAAAAGGGGGAGTAGATTAGATATGCAATATTGCAATGTGTGCATGTGCATGTGTGTAGCTTATAGCTTATATTATCTTGGCTGGTGGTGTGCATGCTTTGAATTATATTATGTATGGTTACATGTTGAGGGGGAGTGTAGTATATGTTGAGGGGGAGTACTGGTACATGTTTTGAGGGGGAGCTGAGCTCTTAAGTTTTTTCTTGGTGTGTGGAAATTTATTTTTTCCCTTCTCTATGTGATTCCACTATATGAGAGTTTATTTCTCTCTAGTTGTTCTTATGAGGCTAGATGTTTGTGTTATCTGGTGCATGCCTCTGATACTTCTTGCAAGTTATCCTTATCCATTTTTCTCGCTTGGAAGTAATCTCACTATATGCTACGATATTTTCGTTCCTTGTTGTGTGCCTATGTTGACGTGAAGGAAATTTTTCTGTGTATCTCCCAAAGAACTGGCTCTAGAGTGTTTTAGCCAAAATTGTGCCAAAGGGGGAGATTGTTGGGTTTTTGTAGATTGGCTACATTTTGCAAAAACATCCACTAGCCAGATGCTGGGCCAAATGCTGTAGCATATGGAACAGCTTTATGTGACTTGTGCTTTTCGCGCCAGCTAGCGCTTTATATTTGTGTTCGCAATCTTCCAAAGATTTGCCTGAAGATTTATTTTCCTCTAGCTTGCTGATCAAGGCGCGTGTATCTGATTGAAGATTTGCTTGAAGTTTTATTTGCCTTGCTATATTTTTGCACAAGATATCGTTCTATATTTGGAAGCTTTTTATTATTTCTAGAAGATTGTTTTCAGCTGGACCGGACAATGTCCATGCTCTATTTTGAAGCCCAAACCCGTGCTATCTCTGTACTATATATTCGTGAAGGCAAACCCTAGTTGGGTAACTAAAAACCGTGTGTGTTAGCAAAGCGTGTGTTTAAGGTTTTTAGGGTTTATTTTGTTAATTGTAAGCCTTGCTTGTATCTCCCTGATTCAAGCTAAGGACTGAGTTTGTTTGAGTTGTTATTGTAAGCTGCTCCTAAGCTTTTAAGTACGGAGTGAGTATGTGTCATTAGAGTGTGCTTCTCTTGGTGTGTTTTTGCGTGTTTAATTACAATACTGTGTGTGTTGCTGGTAGGAATTGAGACGGGGTCTCATATCTAGGAGTTCCTAGATAGAGTTGCCACTGGTAGGGTCTAGGTGCAAAGTCAAGTAGTGTGTCTGCGTTGGTCTTTTCACTAGAACTATAATAGTGGAATCATTCCTGGATTGGTATCCCCCAGAGTAGGAGAGTTGCTCCGAACTGGGTTAACAAACTCACTGTGTTCTTTTTATTTCCGCTGTGTTCCTTTTAATTTGTGTTTTGCTACGCTGCGTTATTTTAATTGTGGTTCTGAGTAGACAGGTGCTCGGACAGTTGTGCCAACATTGAGCACAGCATCTGTCAGTCAGGTTGCCAGGAATTTCACAACCCATTGAACACTTTCTAACACCGTGTTAAGGTGTGTTAAGGTTTTTCATACGCTCGCTCAAGATAACATATGAATTTGAATTTGCAAATGTCCAAAAAAATGCAAAATTCACCTGCACTACAGACATAAAATGTCTCTTCTAAAACATCGTTAGAGTCAATGGTTGTAACTTGTAATTCTACAATTAGTTTTTTTTTTCCATGATACTTGTTAAACAATTTTTATACTTAATTCATACACACATCACTAGTGTCACTTATTTTCATAACTTTGCTTGTACACCTAGGGCTTCAACCGGCGGAAATTTTTATTCTATCCTATTCTATATCATTGTAGTTAAAATCTCCAAGCTTCCAAATCAAAGGATTGATTGTCTTGTTCATCCCTCACTTATTTATGCACATGAAAAACTTTGCTAAGCTAAGAATTTTTTTCTTCTTACAAGAACCTGTAACTTTGTTTACTTTTAAAGTAATTTTGATCCTTTATAAGAGAATAAGCGAACTGTATATTCTGGTAACTTAATTCAGCTAATTCCTCTTTTGTGATCTCTAGCATAGATGCAACATAATCAAGTACTTGTATGTAAAATGAAATCAAAAATGTAAATTTATCAGAATCGTTCCCTTTTCTTCACATTGCTTTAAAAAATAACCCCAAGTTTTTTTTGAAGGAAAAAATATCCCCAAGTTGTTTATTTAAAAAAAACATTTTATAAATCAGGTCGAGATCAAACCAATGAGACTTCAAAGTAATCGTTCAATTGGTTCAACTATAGTTGAAATAGATGACAAATACATACATTAATTAATCAATTAAAAATAAAAAAAATGCAAAGATAAAACAGTTGAACCAAATGTGGTTCAACTGCAATTCAAGTAGACTGCAATACAACTAGGATAAAACCAACCGACAAATTGGTCAGTTATCGGTTCAACTGGCATGTTCGGTTCAATTTTTGACACATTGATTCTAAGGCTTGCCACCCTTCATCCATAAAGTTGGAATTCAAAAAGGAAGTACCCTCATGCATCAAAGATAACATTACATTTCCATCCCTGAAGTTAATCAAGTATAATTTACATCCCTGAAAGTATACAACCTCCTAGGCAAAAGAAACCTACTGGTTGAATTGGTTTCATAAAACCTTCATACATGAAACTATATCATGAGAAAGATTTATGTGTAATTTGAAACTAGAAGCAGCAGAGAGGTGGATTTTGAAAGCTTCAAAGAGGGACAATGCAACATATTCATGTATTAATTATCATAAAACCATTATGTTTTTTCCATAAAGCAAGCACAAACTAGGAGGTTTTTATATTCTGCTATTAAAAGCATAAGATATCTCCAAGAGAATGATATAATAAGAGACGCTTACTTTGAAAGAATAAGGTGACAATAAAGGAAAATACTTGAGCAACTTACGTTATGAATGTTAGCAGGATGATTGCGTGTTTTCTTTGGCAACATTGAAGCATCGGTTAAAAATTGGGACAAACTAGCGGAAGAAGTGTCGGCCTAGTTTGTTAGCGCATATCCAAGATATGTCAAATAAGTGTTTGAACATCACTAAAAGATGTTTGACACACGTGTTCAAGGTGTGTCTAAGAAGTGTCGGTGTCCAAAACGTATCTGACATGCTAGCAACTTAGTATGGCCCTACCAGTTTAGTTAATAACAACTTGAGCTTGGGGTTATTATTGATCAGGTAAAAAAACAAAATATATTTTTTTTCCAACATCATGTTAAGGTTTTTCATGCGCTAACGATATATTTGAATTTGCATGTGCCAAAAAGAATGCAAAATTCACATGCACTACAGACAGAAAATGTCCCTTCTAAAACATTGTTATAACAACATTGTATGAATGGTTGTAACTTGTAATTCTATAATTAGTTTTGCTTTTCTCCAAGATACTTAGTAAACAATTTTTAAATTCATTCATACACACATCACCAGTCTCACTTATTTTCATAACTTTGCTTATACACCTTGGACTTCACGTGGCAGAAATTTATTCTATCCTATATTATTGTAGTTAAAATCTCCAAGCTTCCAAATCAAAGGATTGACTGTCTTGTTCATCCCTCACTTATTTGTACACATGAAGAGGACTGACTGTCCTTGTCTCCCTGAGAATTCATGGTCACTAAAGTCTGCTCTGAACTGATAGTTCATGCTTCATTTGATCCCTCATTACCCTCCTCAGGATTTTGTTGGAAGATGTTCGAGGAAACTCGGGAACTATCTTAACAACGCTTACCTGAAATAATGTAATGAAAAGAGTTGTTTGAGTATTAGTTACATCAGTTGATCCCAAGTCAGTTCAGTTTTCAGTGTTCAAATAGTAAATAATAATCCCCAAACCAGAACTTTCAGCAGCAAAACTGAGAAAAATAAACCAAGTTAACCATATTACTTGTGAAAAGTCTATACTATACAAGTGAGGTTTCCTGAAAATTTTCCAAATGGAATGTTGTAACTTGTAACGTGAAAAAATATTGAGTCCAGGAAAATTGTGTATCCACATTTATTCATTTAAGCTAATGACTCAAATGTGCCAATCATGTACAAGAAGTATTAAAATATTTCACCTCCAAAAAAGATTTTTTTATGGGATAGTGGTGGATAGTCTGATATAAGAACTTTTAATGGTGCTACTTCTTTAAAAGACAGACCAAAACATCTTCACTAACTAAAACATATAAATCTATAAAACAACCCAAATTTTGTTCAAACTACCTATAACAAAAAAGGTGCATATCACCAACAAATTGACAAAATCCCAGAAAGAAAAATCAAAACTTTAGCAGATAGGAATTCAAATTGTGCATACCCAATTCAGTTAGCATGATTTACAACATAAAAGGAGATAAAATAGTTTGGAACCTGTTTGTGGCAGCCAAGTGATATGAGCTAAGTGAGCGATGGGCTGAGCGAAGTGAGCGATGAGTGAAGGAATTGGGAATTAGAGAGGGGAAATTAGATTGGGAACCGATTTGGGGACCTATTTGAGACTCAATTTGGATTGCTAAGGATGGGTGAATGACTGAAAATTTGAGTTTGTTATTTGTTTTTTTATACTAACGAACGATGGGTTTATGAGGTTTTATTTTATAAAAATATTATATTTATCTTAGTTGTCACGTAAAAAAAAAGAAATTGAAATGTGTTCTTTACAAAAAAATATGTTTTGACATAATAATTTAAACAAATTGAATCGAGAAATAAAAAAGTCCACATGGCCTGGTGGCAAATTATAGTCTATGTTTACCACTTGGTCTTTGGTTCAAGTCTTAGTTGGGCCACACAAAGTCCGTCAAACCGTGCTGGATAGTCACCCATCACACGGCTCTCAAACCCAACCTGTGGTGAATCCCGGGAGACAAAGTCAAAGCGCTTGATCCTTTGCCCCATACTTTGAGATGCTTCTCCCCGCCGATCAAGATACAAATAAAAGTAAAAATGAGGACTCAATTTAAAAGTGCCTTGAATTTTAAATTCCATTTATATATATATCTAGATACAATAATAAATTTAGTTTTAAAAAATATTTATTTATTTATTTATAAGAGTGAGGACGGACACTAATGTTTTTTTTTGGTAGAAAGACGGACACTAATGTATCCATCTTTCTGCTTTTATCTATGAAAATATTTGAATTTATAAATTTTATCTGATTATTTGAAAAAAAAATAAGTTATTTAACTAATAACGAATGATATAATGGAAAAATTAAGAGATATCAAATTTGACATATTTTTTTTTTGGTAGTGACTAAAAAATAAAAGAAAAAAGAGAACACTAAGAACAGGGTTCAGGGTATCGAGCATCAACACAAACTCCAACTCTGACAGAGGAACATGCCAAAAAGTCACACATAACCTTGAAGAGCACCCGAGCTTCGCCAAGAAATTTGTACAACAGTTTTCCTCTCTAAACACATGTTTGGTGCTAGTGGTCTACTTCATGACAATCTGGAAGATTGAATAGTTGACTTATCTTGTACTCAGGGGCAAGGGGATGCGCTTTTTCCTAAGGAGAAATGGACACTCTCTTTTCAATACTCTCTTTGTCACTCATTCTCTTATTGGATGAAATCAATGTATGATCCACAACTTTAAGTGGAACCCATTTTCAAAGTGTGAGACCTACCATGATTTAAGCCAATAAAAATGTTAGTGTTGGAGAGAGTGTTGCTAGCACTACTCTTTCCTTAGAATTGATGTTGGTTATCAACAACTATATTCAGTTTGACATATACTATGATCAAATTTTTTTTTTCAAATAAGATTAAAATTGTTTAATATTTTTTTCAATTTTTATAATGTTTAATATTGTTTTATTGTAGTGGAGTGATTCTTATTTTAATGTAATTTAACTATTTTAAAATTGACAATTTAAATACCCCTAAAAAAATTAATAATTTAAATAATATTGTAAAAAGAATAAAGTAATAAATAAAATAGTTTAAATAAAGGGTAAAAATTGAAGGAAAAAATCCAACCCAAAATGATTTATCATCTTTATATATTGGTATAGAATGAATATTAGAGCTTAATTTGAATCTCCCGAAGGACTTGACAAAGCCAAAATTTTACCAAGTAACAAATTTGCCTGATTGTTGTCTCTGCAACCAACGGCCTCAGCACAAGCCAACAACGTATGGACCAAGTCAAGACTTTGGTTCAAACTGAGACTGGCTTGTGATTGTGGTATAGCACCAAAGTTGCCGTTCATTTCAACTTCTTCGTTTTCCATTGTGATTGTTGTATTTTCACATATCTCTAATTCTTCATCCTCCATTGTGGTTGGATCATATTCAAAGATATCATCATTCACCAAAAAGTGAGGATCAAAACTTTGATGATTCTTCTCTTGAGACTCTTGATCTTCATATTGATCCATGTTGATGAAGCTATCAGCAAAGTCGTCAACTTCTGAAGAAGGTAATAAACAAGGAGTGGTGGTAGTATCAAAAGTACACAATTCAACATCATCAAGTACTCTCTCTTGGTCATGGCACTCTTCTTCTTGATCTTGCTCCATTCTTGCAGGGCAAAACCTTCTGATAGGGAAATCAAGGTTGCCACTTTCATTCATATAGAAGGAGAGCCACATGTTTAAGTCTTCCATTGCTATACTTCAGGTGTTTCAAGCCTTAAAGAAAAAGAATGAAGAGGATTTGAGTAATTTTACGATCTTTCAATGTTGTCAAATATCAAAGGGATAACTCCTAAATTCTAACACTTCAGCAACTTTCAACTTTAAATTTCTACCACACTATGACGTTTTTTATTTTTCAACGCATGTTTTTTTTCTCACCAATTACACTTTTATAAATTGTTCTTGCTTCTTACAGGAATGAAATATATGACATAAAGGCTCGCCATCTGTTCCTATTTTTTAATTTAAACGTAGGTTGAGTTGGTGACTTATTTTGTTGACACATGATTATTTTGTCTCATAATTGTGCTGCCTCTTTTTCAAGTTCAGATCATTCCACAAAAATAAAAGATAAATTTGCTCTTGCATCTATAGTGGCTTATACTTGCTGCCCCACTCTTTTTATATAGTATTTCTCAGTGTAGCAGCACAAGCTGAAAGATGTTTCTAATCTTGCTACTATGATTCCTTCAATTCTTGCAGGTAATAGGAGCTATAAATTGCATTGTCTGGAGAAATTTGATGGAAATGTAACAGCTTTAGTGAATACATTGGTGATATCATAAACCATTGCATGTAATGTCTATTTTTTGGCCGATCATCAAAGCATAAATGTTTATTAAATCTAAATGTAGGGATGTTGGTCCTAATAGATAAACCTCCCTTTTATTTTAGTAATATTCTATAGTTAGATTGTCAAATTCTACTAATAGTAAAGTTTGAAAATTCTGAAGATTTGCCGTTGTCCATTGTATGAAGGATATTGATTTTTACATCTTCCCATTAATTGTCTCATCCCTTTATTAATGAAGAAAAACAACAATGAATGTAATTATCAATTTTCTATTCTACATATTTTGACCCAAAAAAATTTGTACTCTGTGATATAGTATATAAAATTTGCAACGAGCACAATGCAAATATGTGATTTTTGCATATAAAATAGACGAATCTATTACTTATCTACTACTTCTACAATTTATACAACTCATAATCTTTCAAATTTTGAGGGTTTAATGGTCAACTACAACAAAATAATTATTGATCTAAAAATTAAATAAAACAATATAAAAAAAATCTGTCGTTACAATCTAAGCCTTAAACTTTGATAACAAATTTTGTATTCAAATCGTTGTTATTTTATTATTAGTTATTACCTGAATTTAATAATTTGTTCCCTGAATTTGTTGAGATTTTTTACAATCACAAATCATTTTTTGAGTTAGTATTTTTTTCTAATATATTGCCGATTTATCTTTTAATCTCACTAATTTGCATATAAAATAAAAAAAATTATTTAATAGACATATTACATTATTTTTTTTTAAAGGAGAAACATTACATTAATGTGGATATATATTTTAAAAAAAGTCACGGGTTTTTAAAATTTTATCATATTAACTTTATCATATAGATAAATAAAAATCACCGCAGATATAATCACATAAACTCCGCAATGAAAGCGTTGCAAATATTTAACGGTGTTTTATATATAAAATAAAAAAATATTTAATAGAAGCAATTAGTTTTTTTTAAGTATAAAAGCACAGTGTTAGTGCTCATTATAAATATAGTCATATAGTCATAAGTTTTGAAATTTTTATTATATCGGTATATAAAAAATTTCCTTTGCATATATAAGTTAATAAAACTTGCAACGAGCGCAGTGCAAATATTTTACAAATTTTTACATATAACAAAAAAAATTACTTAATAGAAACATTAAATTAATGTTGATGTTTTAAAAATAGTTATGAATTCTCAAAATTTTATCATATCGATTTTTTTATTTTATATATAAAATAAAAAAATATTTAATAGAAGCACGGTTTTAGTTTTTTTTTTTAGGTATAGAAGCACCGTATTAGTGCTCATATTATAAATATAGTCATGAATTTTCAAAATTTTATTATATCGGTATATACAAATTATCTTTTGCATATATAAGTTAGTACAATTTGCAACGAGTGCAGTGCAAATATTTTACAGATTTTTGCATATAACAAAAAAAAATTACTTAATAGAAACATTAAATTAATGTTGATTTTTTAAAAATAATTATGAATTTTTAAAATTTTATTATATCAATTGTTTATATAAAAATTTGCATACACAAATATAAGCACAGAAAATCCGCAACGAACGCGGTGTAAATATCTAATAGATTTTTGCATCTAAAATAAAGTAATATTTACAAAAAATATCACAATATTACGTGACCCGTGCGAATGTCTGGGTCTTTTACTAGTGTTCCTACAACTTAATAGCCATGAGTTGAGATGTTATAAGCTCCTTAGCAAACATTCATGTTCCCAAGTTAATTTCATTCAATATGTCACCACTTTTTTCTTCCTTTATCAAGACTAAGTGCCCAATCATTTATTATTCCTTGATTGTGGCACTAACGATGAGCATTGATGGAGACTTTTTTTTTAAAATAAAATAAAAATTAAATTAAGGGTATTTTCGGTAAAACATCATTAAATAGAAAGCAAATTGTCAACTTTTGCTTATATTTTGTTACAAACAAATGAGATAAAATTTGCTTATAAATTGTAACGGAGGGAGTACACATTTAAAATATCGTGTTAAAAGTAGCAGATGCATCAACATTTTCACAATAAATGTGAAAATAAAAACGGTTATTTTTCAATTTGAATATTCAACCTTAAAAACGGTGTACTTTGTGAAAATAAAAACCTAGGTATCTCTCCATGATATGAATATTCAACCTTAAACCTTTGGTAACCCTAAAGAGGGTCTCAACATAGAGAGATCCAAAGTGATCGTTGTGGTACTTTGTGACCATTTGGAAAATAGGGAGGAACCTTTAATAATCTTTGGAGAAAAAAGAAAACCTATGTCGTTGCAAATCCAAACATGAAGATGACAGTGCAACTAATAATGAAT
Organism: Medicago ruthenica; assembly: GCA_018208015.1. Taxonomy (NCBI): domain Eukaryota; kingdom Viridiplantae; phylum Streptophyta; class Magnoliopsida; order Fabales; family Fabaceae; genus Medicago; species Medicago ruthenica. Next base: position 84,063,110 of record CM031374.1, on the reverse strand, counting down.
GATAAACAAATGTCGAAGATGGTGAAGAAAATGAAGAACAAGTGGGAACCCAACCTATCATTTTTAGCAAATAAAGATTGAAATAGCTCTTACACTTGCTATGTTAAAAATCTTATTTCTCATAAGAAAGGAGAAAGAGGGTAAGAGCTATTTCAATCTTTCTTATTTCTTCTTTCTTATTTCTACATGGATGGTATCATGTCCTTCTATGTTCACGACCTTCCCTCCTATGTCTGTAATCCTCAGGGTCCCTTCCGCGTTTGTAATCCCCATCATCCGGGCTTCGTTTTCTTCGTCCGGGATCAATCTTCACATCTTCTCTGTAATCCTCATCATTCCTTCTACGTTTGTAATCATCGTCATCTGGGCTTCGTTTTCTTCTTCCAGAATCAACCTTCACATCTTGCCTTCCACTGTCTTCAGTTCTCTTCCTATAATCTCTGTCATCCCTCCTATCCAAATGGCCAGCATCTGTTTTTCTCCTATCATCTCGACTAGCCCGTCTTTCTGTGTATCTATCATCTAAGTCTCTTTTTCTCGAGTCTAGCTCATCTTTCCGTCGGTAGTCATCATCTCCATGTCTTCTTCCCATATGCCTTTCTATGTCTTTCTTGTCGGCAAGAAAATCCGGATCTCTTGCACCTCTTTCCAGTCGCGCTTTATCATCTCCATTTCCTTCAAGCCCTCTGCTTCTATCGCGATACCTATCTCTGTTATTTGAGCCTGTCGTCTCCTGATCCCTACGACCTCTATGACTATCATCTTTAAAATTTTCCTTCCTACCTCTTTTATCATATCGGTCATCCCTTTCATATCTCTGGCGTTTCGTTTCTCTCTTTGGACTTTCCGTGTTATCTCCATCAAAAACCATTTCGTATCTACACCATGAAATTGTGGTCGTTCGTTAGAACGGACATAATCACAGGCAGTAAAAGACAGACATATGCAATCAAAAGTACAGACCTTGCTTTATCCCCACCCCTTTGGGCGTTATTGTCCTTCATGATAAATTTTGTGGGTTGTTTCATTGTAGCATCTCCAGTGCAATCCCTAGCAATATGATCTGTGGAACCACATTTGAAGCAACCACCACCTGCAGTCATAAATTATTGTATTAACATGGAGGGTTAATTTCAATCGTTGACAACCAAACATAGGCTGGCATTCTGTATGATGCCATAAAATTAAAGTAAAAAACAAATGCTTAGAGTGATATTATTACCCTTATTATCTTTCCGCATGTATTGTGACCACAGTTTTGCAACACTTTGACTAAAATCCACATGTATCCTTCGATCATCAATCAAAGCATTATCCATCTGCAGACCAGGAGGCCATGAAGGAGAAATAAGTTTTTTATTCATCTGAAAAAATTATGTATAGTAGTTGAAATTGTAAGTTTAAACTATAAATTACAAAAGAAAAGAACAACTCTGCAATCCAATACATCCAAAAGGCCAATCCAAATTGAAACAGGATAACAACATCTGGTGTGCATGAAGCTAAACATTGTCATTTACTGTCCAGAAAAAGAGACTGTTATTTAGGAAAACAACAGGTCAAGATCTCCATCATACCTTAAAATATGCCTGCTCACATGCCAGTTTATCTTCGAACTCTGTCATAACGCATAAGCATTAGATACCCTTGGTTGCATTAATAACAAGAGTAATTACCCCTTTTACAATTGCAGGGTAGGTTTGAGATACTCTCAGGTCTTAACATAATATCAAGATACTCTCGAGTCTTAACATAATATCAAGATACTCTCAAGTCTTAACATAATATCAAGATAATATAAGATATTTATAGGTCTTCTAACAATAACCTTTTAATTCCTCTTTAAACTAGGAAAATGCAGATTCTCGCTAATAAGTCTAGAAGGCCATTTAATGACAAAAAAATCGGAATCATTTAAACAATTGAGAATTATAAATTCCTGGATGAATTTGAAATTGCATAAATTTAACACAGATTGTGGACATACATACTGACCTACAAAAGCATAGCATAAACTGTCACCAGTCTTGTGATCACGGATGATTTCAGCCCTATCATCAAATATTTTAGGTGAGAACAGTATGTACAATATACAATATGATATTGTTAAATGTGTTAACAAGTCAAATCTTCGGTGTTACTCACGATGATACAGTTCCAAAGCGTGAAAATATTGTGTGCAAGTCCTCATCCTATAGTTTAAAGAGAAAATCATTAATTGTTAAAAAAACACTGAATGCTACCTCGGTAGATATGAATGGGTAAAGAAGGAAATTATACAGATCCATGACAGAGCATAAAGGATTACCCACCTCAGTAACCGGATTCAATTTACAGACAAAAAGTACATTATCTGGAGGTTTAACCTCAGCATCAGGAATATCCCCAATCTAAAATAAGGAAGAAAGGGAGTTATACAAAGGCATCATAGTCAGATGAGAAATCACGAAGTACTAAGATTTTGTGCAACATATACTTACACTCTCAAGTACAACTGCCCTAGAATGTGCTTCCTTTGATCTAATAACCTCTTCAAGTTCTCCTGGGTTTAATTGTTCATCCATGGGCACCCAATCATCTTCAAGTCGGACTTCATCATCAACCTAGTAAAATTGCATTTAGTCGTGACTTTGAAGTTCAAACAGGTGTTCTTACTTAAGACCGTAAAATTGAAATATTCACTATAATGTTTGATATATGATTATAAATGCATAAAAACTAAACCGAACATATTCATCCATTTATAGGTGATGTTGTCATTCATCTCCAGATTAGTCATATAGTGACAGCATATATGAATCAATTTGTAAATTGTAATATCACAATTCACAAGAATCCAATCATCTGATAATCAATTCTTGATTTGCTGTTGTAATTTACAAACATGGCAGAAAAAAATATGTTGACTACATTAACCATTTATATAGAGAAACAAACATTATTTAAGATTGAAGAATAATCACAAAAAATAGGGGAGGGTGCGTTACCCTTCTGAACTAGGTGAAAAAAATAAAGTATCGAAATTAAACAAATTAATCAGTGTAAATTAAGCTAAATAGCTCTCATTTCTCACATGATCCCATCCTTCTGCATATCTATCAGGAAAACCCTCTAGGGAACCACAAAAGAAACGCTAAGGGTCTCTTTGGGAGGGGGATTTTGGAGGGCTGGGTCTATATTTTAATATATATTTGAGATTTAAAAAAAAAATATGAAAGAATACCATGATATATGGTCATATAACAATCAATCACACTTCATTCATTTTTAGAAACATTTTATAGCTTGCGTAATTTAGAAAAGAAAAGCAAGCCTTTCCTTCCCCTCCAATATCCCCCTCCCAAACAGACTCTAAAGTAACAGGTGGATTTGCTCCCTGGTTTGGCAACCATAAAAGGAATTGTTCCCACATTTTTCAAACTTAACTGATGTAACTTCAAGCTTATTTCTTTAAAATGTGTCTGAAGAAATAACAGGTGGATTTGCTCGTGTAATCAAGTTAAGAAAAATGAGGTTGACGATCTTTATCAGTTGGAGTCATTCTCAGTTCTCACAATTAATGCTCCCGCAATAGAAAGGATCACAGATAAATACAATCTATGCTAAATGTTGCTTGGTTACAAGCTATAAAATTCAATTCTGCAATCAACCCTTCCTTACCTCGTCTTTAGGTTTTCCTTCTGGTGAAGCTTCAGGAATGAACTCAGGTAGCTGAGGAGGATCATCAAAAGGATCTTCCAGGATGTAAGTGTGCTTGATTCTGTTCAAGTAATGAAAGATGAATACATTCTTCTCAAAAAGACAAACTAAAATACCTCTTTCAATCCACATTTCTTAGTAGTAAAAAAGGAGTACAAACCGGATATTTTTAAATGGTCTTCCCTTTCCATCGGCATAAGCCTCATTAATTCTAGTCAAAGTCTCAAATCCTTCAGCCACCTCACCAAAAACCTGCAGAGATGGCATACCTTAGAAACCAAAGAAATAACTTCGACAGTATAAAAGTTGATAGAGGAGAGTTATAGCTAAGTTGCTTTTGTTATAATAGCTGCTTCTGACAGTCAAGCTTCTATTTTATGCTTTTATTATAGAGTAAATTACACTCCCCTCCCCTCAAAGATGCTTTAATTACACTCTTATCCCCTCTTATGTTAAAATATACACTTCCCTCCCCTCTTAATCAAAACATATTAGAAAATATTTCACTCCCCTCCCTTGAGAGAAACTTGAATGACATTCCCCTTCCCTCTTACGTTAAAATACGCTTTACTCCCTCAATAATTTTTTTTTTTATTTCTAATAATCTAGCAAAAAAATAATCTAACACACTTCAAAGAAAATTAGTATTGCGGGTCCATTTTTATATAATCAAATTTTGAATACATATTTTTCGCTATTTTTTATTCACAATTCCATTAACATGTAGTTTTAAACCCTATTATAAAATATGAAACAACCCAAAATAAAATTAAAATATGTGAAAAATTACTAAAGTCGATTAAGTAGGGTTATTTAAAAATGAATTTTATACTCCAAATTATAAAATTAATAACAAAATGTTTAAATTTAATTATCATTAACATTTAAATTATAAAGAAACGAATTATTTTTTCTAAATGGTGATTCAAAATTAGTATATATTATAAAAATATTTATTTATGTTAAAATAGATTAAAAGGTAATGCATATTTAATTATTAAGGGAGAGGATTGTAATTCAAGCATCTCATAGGGGAGGGGAGTATAAATTTTACTTTTCAAGGGAGGGGAGTGTAATTCAACCTTCTTTTAGGGGAGGGGAGTGTAATTTACTCTTTATTATATAAAATGTAAATACACATGTGCTCTCTATCGTTGAAGTTCAGTTGCATAACTGTAGAGTTGTTAGGACTTGTTTAACAAGCTTAAGTGTACCGTAAGATGAGTTTCATGCTCTCTGAAGCTACCAATCAGAAAATACATTTTCAGTTCCATAATTCACTTTATCTCATTCTATAAATTTAAAAGTCAAATGACATAAAATAATGAGATTAGTATTTAATGTCAAATAGAATTGGGTAATACATTGCTTGAATGGCCCAAAGTGAAGAACTAGGTAAATGATATGACAGTTCTCGACACAATTCTCACATAGGGTACTGCAAAAGAAATAACAGATAGGTCTCATCTTCAAGCTCTTCACAGATAATTTGAAATTAACCAGATGAGGTCTGGTGAAGATAGAAATAGGGATGTCTGTTGACTGTTTCTGATCTCAATTCAAATCCATATGATTTAAATGACTTCTGCAAACAAAGTGGGATTAAGAGGCAGTTGGCTACTATTTCTATTCCGCAACAGATTGGTGTGGCCAAAAGGAAAAAAAGAACCATGATGAAGATGGTTTGTTCCATGTTATCGGACAAGTACATTTTCAACGAAGGCTGTGAACTAGACCATCCGTGTCCTAAACAAGTGTCCTGCATTGGTAAATAGAGTATGCTTGGAGTGGTGGAGTGAACCCCTCACGGTATCAGTTTGTGCCTTCGGCTGGCATAGCACACGCCCATGTCCAAAATCAAGGAGGACTGAACTCAATAATAGAAGCATTACTTGTAAACTATTGGAGTTAGTGATGAATTAAAGCGCTACAAGAAATTTGATCCAGTTACTAATAGAGTTGTGGGTAGGGATGAGATTTTTGAAGAATGGAAGCAATTACATTGGGATGAAAGTTATGAAAAGCAAATCGTAGTAGACTTGGAATGGGGTGAAAAGGAGTGAGTAAAAATGAGAATGGAGAAGAAAATACTGATGGAGAGGTAGGAGAGACTTTTTGTGAGGAGTTAAAGAAGAGGAAGATAGCTCCAGTGAAGGCAAAGAGAGGGTGAGAGAGTTGAGGCAACCTCAAGAGAGACAACCTCCAACATGGATGAGTGATTTCTGTTAGCAGTGAAGATCTAAAGGGAAGGGTGATTCTGTCAGGCAGGGCCGTTACGATAAAATCGGAGGCCATGTTCAAATATTAAAAACGGGCCTCCAATGGAAAAACAAGACTTTTTTAAGCGATAGTAATCATCTATTTAAGTCGTAAATAACATCAAAAATAGTTATTCATATAAATTAATTAAAAGTAAGTTTGTATGGGAGGAACTAACTAACTTGTGTTGAACTTCACTAACCACTAATTGTTTTAATATTAAAAATTGGGTTCGTAATAAAAAGAAACGCCAAAAACTTAAAAAGAATCATCACTTTGTTTAGTGCAAAATGGATCTTAAGTATATTGGTTGTTGTTGCTTAAAAAAGTGTCTCTGCTATCTAAATAGTGACAAACTAGCACTACTATCGGGAAAAAATAGTAGCAAATTAGTACTAGCATGCATAATTAAACTTAAAACAATAGAAAAAAATACTAATTATTTAACGGATTTAATTTGTGCTGTTAATGGAAACAAATGACAAAAAATTCAAGGTATATAATAATTTTGTACATTCATAGATAACTCTGAAATGCATATTAAATTGTAAATTTGATAAAAAAAATTGTAATGGCCTAATAGTTGTGTATGTAAATGGGACTTTTATATTTGGTTCAAATTCACACAAATGCTCGGGATTGAACGTCAAGACCAAAGACCCAAGTGCATTCTATTTTACCACCAAACCATTACAAGGTGTATATTGATTTTTTATATTTATTATATATACTTAACACTTTTGGATGCTATATTAAAAAAAAAAAAAAATTTGAGGCTCCTAAAATTGCGAGGCCCGGCGCCATAGCTCACCTTGCGCTTGCTAAGGGCCGGGCCTGCTGTCAACGGTGGAGGTCTACATGGATGAAGTTCATATGATGATCCATTGTATTTTGAGGAAGCTGTGAAGTGCAAACAAAGACTGACCATGGAAAACCAAATACATTGAAAAGATCCAAACATGGGCTTTCACTGAGCTATCTGATAGGTCCAAAAGAATTGTAACGAAGTGAGTTTACAAGGCTCGTTTGGTTGCTAAAGAGTGCTCTCAAAAACATGGAGCGAACTATCTTTTGAGCTGATTTTACATTTAGAATTGTAGATATTATTGTTACTGTCTTGTCTTTGACTAAATTATAAGCTTGTTAACTTTGTAAAACATACGTATTCCCCAAGTCATAATAACATAAATATTTAAACTTTTGCAGCAGAAGTGAAATTTACAAAAGATATCTATCCAAATCCTGAATAAGTAAATAATTGAGTATATTCAATGCAATGATGCCCATGTACCCTGCAAAACAATCAAAGCAAGGAAAGTACGCCTAGAATACTTACTGTGTGCTTTCCGTCAAGGTAATCAAGGTCACCACGCAGAGTTATATAGAACTGAAAAAAGAAACGAACAAGAAAAAGAATAGTAAGTGAAAAAATAGTTTATTCGATGCATTAACTACTCATGCTTTATACAAGGTTGTCAAGGAAGAACACATGTTGGTCAAGTAACAGTAAAGCAATCACCAAGCTGCCACCAAAATCAATGCCATACCTGTGAAGCATTCAAATTCTCTCCTGCACTAGCCATGGCAACAGTTCCAGTCTTAGAGTGCTTTAGATCAATATGAATCTCATCATTGAAAAATCGGGCTTGATCCCCATAAAGAAACCTGAAAAATCAGAAGGTCGTTGCACAAAATGACAACATCAAGTCAGAAATTTTCCAATCAAGATTACTTCTCATTCTCTCACACTCTTATCTGATGCACCCTATACAATGTAAAACAACAATCCAATAAACTTGTAGCAAGAAAAAGGAAAATCTCAGAATTTTGTAATGTGAATTTAGTAATTTACAGTATATCAAATACAGATAGAGGAGATAACAAATACCATATCTCCAGTGCAGAGAGCTGGCAATTTACACAAGTCCTAAATCCTAATAGATGGGTTAAATCCGTAGAGAAAAGAAACAATATTTTTATTGCTGACTGAGATCCATTCATTGAGAAACCTCATATCAATGAGACACAAACCAAAACAGTGGATAAATATTACAGATAATTTCCCCTTTCAAGATAATATTTGAGAATGTCTTGTCTCTCCCTCCTCCCATTCACTCTCCTCAAATCCAAAACTATCCCATACAATATAATTCCCTTTTTTATGTACCGTCAATGTTAGAATAGGTCCTAAAATCTAATCCTCTATCACATAAATAAACCCTAGTGATACAAGACTTATTACTACTACTCCAGTAAGGATTCAACTCAAATCCCACAAAATTAGTAGTTTCTCTTATAGTTTTTTTAGGTCTCACTCTCCATCTGACCTACTTTCCTTACTATAGAATCTACCCGTCTTCTCTCTACATTCCCAAACCACCTAAACCTATTTTCCACCATCTTCTCTAATTTCTACTGCAACTGCTACCCCAACTCTCTCTCTCTAATATTGTCTCATGTAGTCTTACCACACATCCAACACAACATTTTAACAATAACAAAAAATAATCACAAACTCATATTGAAATATTAATTAATTAATTAATAACCCTGGAAAACACAAATATGAAAAGAGTAAAAGGAACATTACTTGTAGATAGAATCACCAGCGGTACCAGTTCCAGTAGGATCGCCAGTCTGAGCAGTGAAATCCTTTTGAACAGTATGAAATAAACACCCATTATAATACTTAATCCTAATAACAAAAACAACAATGTTAACATAATGATAATAATGATGTGAAGAAATAAAGAGAAGAATGATGAAGAAAACTGACTTGCAAAGCTTCAAGAAGTTTTTGCAGGTTAAGGGACATTTTTGGGTGTGTAGATCGATAACCATGTCGCCTAAACTCGTTACCATCAATACTGACATCGCGTCTGGGTTTGCAACCGAAAGAGAGGCGACTAATGAGTAGCAATTAGCAAAACAATAAAATAAAATAAGGCAAAATTACACAAATAGTCTCTTAACTTAGTTTTAGGTAACGTTTTCGTCCTTTTATCTTTTTTTTTCGTCCTTTATCTTTTTTAAATGTTGCACAGTTACCCTTTTAAGTGGAATCTGTTAACTATTATGTTCAAAAAAATCCGACGTTATGTTCTTCTTCTCCAATGTTCACACGCACACAAGCTTTTTCTTCTCCGGTCACCCTTCTTGCTGCAACAGAAACCCTAAAAAATCAAATCTTGAAATTCATGGCATCCTCACGCAATGATGAATATCAACAGATATTGTAGACATACAACATGCATAAATAGATAAGCAAAACAACAATAGAAACACATGTGTTTGTGTTAATCCCCTACAACAACAGATTCCACTTAGCGATTAATTTGGGCTTTTTTAACACACATTACTGAAAGGAAAATACTTAGGGGGATGTATTGAATTAAGATTTTAAGAGATTTTAAAAGATTTTTTTATTATGAAAAAGTCTTGTGGTATTCAATCAAGACTCTTTGCAACTTAAAAAAAAGTCTTTTGGTATTCAATCAAGACTCTTTGGCATTTAAAAAAAGTCTTGTGGTATTCAATAAATACTCTTCATCACTTAAAAAAAGTCTTGTGGTATTCAAAATCAATTAAATTTTGAAGGATTGTTTAATAAATTGGATTTTGATGGATTTTGTGGGATTTTCTAGTGAAATTTTAGCATGAAAAAGTCTTTTCATGAAAACATGAGATTTCTTATTGTTTTTTCTTTTAAGATTTTACTATCTCTCACTCTCTCTTCCTCTCTCTTCCCTCCTCTCTCTCTCTCTCCTCCCTTCTCTCTCACACTTTCTCTCTTCCTCTCCCTTTATCTCTCACTCTCTCCTCCTCTCTCTCTCTCTCACACAGACTCTCTCTTCCCCCTCACTCTTTATCTCTCTTGCCTCTCTATATCTCTCTCATAAAAAAATAAAGTAAAATAAATAAAAGAGTCTGTATTGAGAATATTGTGAAAGAGAGTGTGTTTTGATCATTTTTTTCTCTGAGTCTTTAAAAATGCATAAAATCTTTTGAAATCCATAAAACCTTTTGAAGTCCTTTAAAATCTTATGAGTTAAATCCATTGAAATCCAAATTGTAAATCTCGATAGTCTTTTAAAATCATCAAAATCATTAAAATCCTATAAAGTCTTTTAAAATCCTAAAGACTTTTTTAAACAAAAATTATCCTTTAAAATCCTAATCCAATACACCCCCCTTAGGTAAAGTTCTCAAGGTACTGTTCGTCCTGTTTTGAACGGGAATAGAAGAAAACTGCCAAAACCAATTTACCAACCGATGCATTAACAATAGCATAAACGCAGATAACATACCTTCAGCTCGCAAATCGTAAATATAGGGTTTTCCAAATTGCAAATCTGTCCAAATCGCAAATCGCACCTTCAAGCTGGGTTTCGAAAAGCAACATGTTTTCTGGGTTTTCGAATCGCACCTTCATGTTGTAAATTGTTCTAGGTTTTCATCTTCTTGTTTCCTTCTATTTGAATCGCGTTTTCCAGTTGTTTGGGTGTGTTACTTTTTCTGAAAATAACAAAAGGGTTCCAGGGTAAAAGAGTAATGGCAAAAAACGAAATAGTAAAATAATATGTTAATATAAATAGTGTTTTTCTTAGCCAATGGTTAACGGAAGTGTAACTTTGCAACATTTAAAAAAGATAATGGACGAAAACGATACCTAAAATTAAGTTATGAGACTATTTGTGTAATTTTGCCAAATAATAATAATAATAACAACTAGTGTTCAATTCTGGTGGACTAATTTGACTTATTTAAAAAAAAAACAATATAACAACTTTGTGTCCCAAGTAAAAGTTGGATTGACTTATCAAAATAACATTTTGAGCCCGTTTGGATTGACTTATTTTTTAGCTTACGTAAATAAATAAGTTTTCATGAATTATTCGTAAATTTGTTAAAGTAGTTTATGAAAAAACTGCGTATGAAGATACAATCTTTCTTAGTGCGAATTTCTAAATTAACATAAAACTTATTTATTTGCATAAATTATTTTTCATAAGCTAAAAAATAAGCCAATTCAAATGAACCCTTTATACAAGACAAAAATTTGTTTGATGCCTTAAAAGTCTATCATGTATTGTTCTGTCTTGTGTTATTATGTTAAGTACTTATTTTTTGCAAATCAAACGGACTCTGTCCAAAAGCACTTGGATGAGATGAGAAGAGATCTTTGCAAGTTTAACAAAAGGTTTTGGGTTTGAATCCAACCTTAAAAATGCAATAGTGTTGAATCTCTTGAGTGAGAGTTTCGTAACTCATTGTGGTCCTACCCTGACTTGAGATATTGATATTTGTAGTTACGCGCAGAGATACTCGGTTCAAACTAAAAATCAATAAAACATGCCTTAAATGTGTATAACGATTTCACTTAATTTTTTTTCTTGAATTTGTTGAATTATCAAAATTATCATTATTGTTGCTAACAAACCTTACATTTCCTCTGTTGTTGTTAACTAGTGTGCAACCCGTGTGCGAACGCACGGGTAACGTTATCTTTTGCTTACATATCATTACTACCACATATCAAATTTCACGTGTACCGGAATTAAACGCGCGTCAGTCGCAGTCCGATATCGACACACCGCATGCATATGATTACACAAAATTATAATATTTGAAAATATTAATATGGTGTCAACGCATCGTGTTCGCGCTACGTCTAATGGCTATGTCGATGTTCATACGATATGAATGTTCCGAGGAAAGTCCATATGGTAATGGCAATTCAAAACACTGTTCACAGCCACTAAAATACAATTTGGTAGATATAATTTGGTAAAATTAAACTTAGAATTAATCTTTTTGCCATGATTATGATAAGAAAGTGCGCAAGTTGTTATCATAAGATCATATTGTTTGGGAAAAAAATAGCCTACATTTAAGGAAAGTACAAACTTTGAAGATAATAAAAGAAAATTAAAAGGAATAACTTGGAACATAAATATTAAGCACAACATGAACATAATACAGAAATACAACATGTACCATTAAGGGAGAATGTTAATTATAAATTACACACCTGCAGCTGGGATTGTTGTGAACTAGTTCAATTTGAAGACATGGCATTTTTTGTAAGGATTGTATACACAAAATTTGAAGCGGATTGTATCGCAGGCATTGAAGTCGTTGGAGACACAATATTATTTCCATTGAAATCCCAATTTTGCCTATGTATCAGTGCTACCACATATCAAATTACACGTGTACCAAAATTAAACGCGCGTCAGTCGCAGTCTGATATTGACACAACGCATACGTATGATCACACAAAATTATAATACTTGAAACTATTAATATGGTGTCAACGCATCGTGTTCGCTCTACGTCTAATGGCTATGTTGATGTTCATACGGTATGAATGTTCCGAGGAAAGTCCATCTGGTAATGGCAATTCAAAACACTGTCCACCCACTAAAATACAATTTGGTAAAA